>JAPTJF010000169.1:0-117876 GCA_029339195.1 Micractinium sp. NFX-FRZ
TGTTGTGGGGGGGGGGGGGGGGGGGGGGGGGGGGGGGATTTTTGTATGTCTCAGCGCATGCCTTCCTTCTGTCTGCTAGTACGTGCTCACGTCCCCTTCATAATTTGATTTCCCACAGGTTCGAGGGCGTGGTGCTCAACAAGGCGCACGCCACGTGAGCTGCTCGGTAGCAGGAGCTACTCAGGACGCGGGGGGGGGCACCCCCAGAAATCACACCATCACAACAGCCACCGATAGCGCTGATGTGCAGCGCATCCATGCCCTGCTCTTGTAGCTGCGCTAGTGTAAACAGCAGAGGCACCCAGGAGACTTTTGACCTCACAGTGATGGCAGGCGCGCTGTCAGGGTTTTACAAGCTCTCTAGCATGCAAAACAATGCAAATCGGTGGGAACTGCAGGCCGGATTGCATGGCTGGTTGATTGCCAGCTCAGGCTGGGATTTCAGTTGGAAACTGGCAGTGGCACCAGAGCGGCGGCGCTTGCCGCGCCCGCCATCAGCATTGGCCTGCTCCTGCTTCCCTGCCAGAGACGCCTCTGCTGTCAGCACTTGGCCAGCCTGGCAAGCAAGGGGAGTGGGGGGACAAGGACAAGCAAACATGAGGCGCCAAGTCAGCCACATGTGGTCAAGCGTGCTTGCGCTGCTGTGCTGCAATGCACAGGCAAGGCCCCAATGATGGCAGGCAGGCAGGCAGAGCGGAGCGCAGCGCAGGGCAGCGCAGGGCAGCGCAGCGCAGCGCAGCGCAGGGCAGGGCAGCGCAGCGCAGGGCAGGGCAGGGCAGGGCAGGGCAGGGCAGGGCAGAGCAGGCTGGCCAGGCAGGCAGCATCTCACCCCCAGCATCCTCAGCATGCGCTTGCGCTTGCGGTCTTCAGTGGCCTGCTTGTTCTGCTGCAGCTGCCCTGGCGCCGCCCAAGAGTGCTCATTCACACCGTGCATCCAACGGCGGTGCATCTGCTGCAGGATGCGATCTGCGCCAGCAGCTTCGCCTGCCGCCTCGGCCTCAGCAAAGGCATCTGCTACTGCAGGCTGAGCTGCCAGCACACCGGCCTTCCAGGACTCGGGGGTGCCAGCACTGCTGACGCCAGCTGCCGGCCCGCCGCTTGCTTCCATCAGACGCTGCTGCCAGCGCTTCAGGATGCTCTCAACAATATCGCCCTGCTCCCTGTCCCCACCGCCCAGCAGCGTGCGCACACACTGCACATTGCCTGCGCTGGAGTTCCCTCCCAGCACAGCACCAGCCTTGGTGATGCGGCGGCGGCCTAGGCCTTGCCGGCGGAAAAACGACGCGTTTTTGCCGGGTGGTTGCTCCGCCACCCTGCATGGAGTGGATTCAGGCCAGGGTGGGGCCCTGCGAAGTCGTGGGAAGCGTGCTGTTTTCCCACGTGGGCCGACCAAGAAGTGGGCTAGGGGCTCGGCTTCTCGGCACAACGGAGCGGCTGCACGTGGCGCCAAGTCCTCCGCTGCTGCTTGCATGTCGGCGGTCCATCCATCTGTCTTCCCTACCATCTCACATGCTTCCCCTCCTGTTGCCTTCCTCCTCCTCCCCCTCTGCAGTTCGAGGGTGTTGTGCTGAACAAGGCCCACGCCCAGTAAGCGCGAGCTCTGGAGCTGCAGTGCCTCTTGCCCTCCCCGGGAGAAGCAGCGCCTGCTGCGCCCGCTGTGCTGCGACGGCCGTGCCCTCCTCTGGGCTACAGACCCAGCGTTGCACAGCGGACGGCAGGCAGGGGAGGCGGCGGCGGCGGGCCGCCCGTGGGCTGCCTTGTGGGGCGCCCCACAAGAGCGGGAGCACGTGGGAGCGTCTGCCTGCTGCGCGCGAGTCACTCACGATAGCGCATCTGCGGCCGCGCGCTCGGCGGCGCCAAGGCTGCCGCCGCGCCCCTCCCCTGTAACACACCCTGACGGAGAGTGGCCGCGCAGATAGACACAGGGAGGGCGTTAGCATGGTACATGGGTGCTGGCGTCATTCCGCCCCTTGAGAAAGAGTCTGCGTGTGGTGCTGGGAGCCGAGCGGCTCCCGGCGACGCTGCGGTTTGACGGGTGGCAGTTGCCAGAGGCAAAGCTGACACAGGCATCGGCAGGGGGTGGCACACACAGGGAGGTGGAGGGTTCTTTTGGCTGGCAGTGCCTAAGTCAAGAGTACGCCCGCTGCACTTGATCACTCCGCATTTGCACACAGATGAGGGACATGGGAAGTTACGTGGGTTGTGGGTGGCGTCGACCTGAGCTAGGGTGTGCACAGCTGCCCACGTTGCCACTGAGTGCCCTTGGTGCCACAGAGCGACTGCCTGCCAGTTTGTGGAGATGCCCCAGCCCTTGCATGCGTGCTTTCTACAATGGCGGCAGCACCTCATGCCTGGCCTTGCTTTTGTGAACGTGTGAACTCCAGGTCGGTGCATTATGGTGTCTTGCGGTTACAATTTCATTCAAGATGCAATAGATTTGCGGTGCATCAAGACAGGAAGGCGTTCGGAGGCTTGGCGGGAGGTGCGCTGGCAGGAGATGTGCGGAAAGGTAATGAGTAAAGTAAAGCAGCAACACTGGGATCAGCAAGGCAGTGTGCTGCGACAGGTAAGTCACAATGGGGCACACTGCTCCTTGCACCCCACCTCCCTACACCCTTGCAGCAATCAAAGGTTGTACCTCCAGCCAAGCACCTTGATGAACTCCTCTGGATCGCTTTGGAGCAGCTCTATCCACTCCGTGACGCGCTTCCAGTATCGCCTCCATTCGTCCATGCCCACCGTGTCGCCTGCAGGTAGGGGCACGCGAGCGGATTGTGAGGTGGCGCGAGCGGATTGTGAGGTCCCAGCTAAGCCGGGGGCTTGAGTGCTGTTACCAGCGGGCGGAGTGGGAGCAGCAGTTATTAAATCAGCACTTTGATGCCACTTGGCCTCTTCACTTGCCATAACCCTTTTAACAGCGGGCATACCCAATGTTGTGCCCTCACCACCTCACATCATTAGCCCCTCCTTACCCTTGTCCCGCGCCTCCTTGTAGTAGAGCAAAAACCTCTTCTCCTGTGCCACCAAATCAGCCAAGGCGGCTGCCAGCTTCTCCTCGCGGGTGGCAGCGGGCGCGGTGCCAGCAAGTTCATGGCGCAGGGCGTCCAAGCTGTCGTCAGCTGCACAAGCAAGGGTAGAAAGTGGGCAGGAGTTGGAGGTGAGGAGGTACTGCTGCACAGGGTAAATGCAAGGCGGGAAACTAGACTGCACAGGGGGAAGGTACATTGTGCCTTGTCAAGCAATTGTTTCCCCACCGGTGGTACCATGAGCTGGTTGCATGAGCAAGAACGGCGGCGGCCGAGCGCGCCACCCCTCTGCAGACTGTTACATGGGACCGACTCCCGTTCTGCAGGCTGACTGCTGTCTCCCTGTTCTGCAAGCCGACTACTTCCTAAGACCGGGTCCCCGTTCTGCAGGCACACCTGGCTGGTAGCCCTTGCCCTGTACTGCCGGCTCCACCTTGCCCTGCGGGCGGGTGGGATGGGGTGGACTGGGTGAGTGGCGCTGGTTGGGGCTCATGCAATGCAGGCCGTGCCATTGCGGGTCTGTTAACTGTACTTGGCGAAAAGCAGGCGCAGTCCCGGTGCAGGTGCAAAAGCAGGAGTACAGGCGCTTGCAGAGCGCCGGCGCCGCCCCACAGCACCGGCGGCCACTGTGGAGGTCTCACAAAGGCCGGCATGGCGCCATCCCTGCTGCTCTCCAGCGCCTGCGCCACGCCCTGCAAATTCAGCAAACGCAGCCGCAACGCGTGTGAGCCACCGGGGGAGCAGAGTACTTGTGCAATCAGGGTTGCGCTCGCCTACTCACCGGCGAGAAGGCGGACACGGTTGCAGCCCCCAAGAGCAGCGCGCAGGCCCGGCGGCCAACAACCCGCAAGACAGGCATCCGAACAACTGGAGAAGTGGACGGATGCCTAGGGGACGCAGTGCACACGATGCCCAGCATCACATAGGTGCTCTAGCACTCGCAGAACCCACTTTGCCCTGCCCGGATCTCAGCTGGGGTCTAAACCACGCTGGCGCCACGTTAAACCTTTAATAAAGTTTATTTAAAGCCATTTATGCTAAAGAGCGCTTCTGAGTTTACTGTGGAGGTTGTTAAACCGGCCCCAGAGCCTTAAACCTTTATTAAACCCAGAAAATAAATGGCGGCCTTCATACCCGGTTGCTGTCACTGCTTTTTTTCTTCTCAAGCCGGCTTATATACGTTGTAATGGTACATGAGACGGTGCACTTGCTTGGGAGTGCACAAAATGGGCGGCTGCGGGAGCAAAAAAGTCACCACCCGCCTGCAGCGCTGGCACCGCTGACCCTGTGCGCACCCACCGCTGCTGCCTTTGCCGGCTCGACTGCAAGCACGCCCATCTGTTCATCCAGGCGGGCTTCAGGCCACTTCTTTGTCGCAAAAATAGCCAAATGTGCCTCCCTGGCGGGGCCGGCGGGGGGCCCAGGGGGTGCCAGGCAACCAGTCCCTTAAAGTTTATTTTAAAGCTTTAGCGGGGTTTAAAATGGCATAAAGCCCGCCAGGAGCCTCCTTAAACCTTTATTAACTAAGTTTCGGTTTAATTTAGTCTTTAGCGGTTTAGTTTAGCGCCCAGCCCTAATCTCAGCTGCCAGCTCAGCGCGCCCGCCAGCGCCGCCAGCGCTGCGCAAAACAGCCGGCATGCCCATTTATGGCGACGTGGAGCTGAGTGTGAGAAGAAGATGCGCACCTCTTAAACTGTTTGGCGATAAAGTGAGCATAGATTCACTCTGTAGCAACAACGGGGTGGCATGCGAGGGAAGCGCCCATCGACGCGGGGGGCACACTGCTGCCGAGCCCCTCCTCTTCTTGATGGGCTGCCAGCCATCTGAAAGGCGACCAGCACGTGTCAGCTAGCCCAGTGTGTTGTGTAACCTTTCAAGTGATGTTTTGCACCGGGGCGATGAGGTGGCGATGCAGCCCGCAGGAGCACAGCAGCGCCCCACCTCGGGTGCATGTGCGAGTGGATCCTTTATGGGGGTGGGCAAGCCGCGGCAATGAATTGCTAATTGTTACATCGGAGACGTCGGCATTCCGCCACTCAATAATTATGCAAGCTGCACCAGTGGCTGCGCAGCCGCTGGCAGCGCTGCGGCAGATAGGGGGAGGGTGGGGCACACTGCCGGCTGCGCCGGTGCGCCGCCTCAGGCAGGCTGCAAGTCTCTCCACCCCTGCACCAATCAAAGGTCGTGACACCTGGCGTACTCGTCTGGGTTAGTCCGGATCATTTCCATCGACCGCGTGGTCGCCTTCCAGCACTGCCTCATGGTGTCCATTTTCACAGTGTCGCCTGCAGCAAGGGCACGAGCAGATTAGGAGACCTGTGGCTCGAGGCTCCTGGTGAATGGAGGGCCGGCGAAGTGGCTCCCACCTCAGCGAGGGACACTTCTGATTGGGGGGATACAGAGGTGTCAGAGCTGCGGCATGAAGCCTGAATTGAAGAGGCAGACCGGCACCTGTTGAGCCAGGTGGAAGTTGAAGTGCAATGGCGGTGCCCCAGTGCGTCTGTCGCTGGCAGCAAATGATCAGTGCGGCACCGTTGCCTTCCCCTGACCCCTTCCAAAGCGGCACACTCTCCTTCTCCACCTTACCCCGTACGGCTGTACCCCCTCCTTACCCGCATCGCGCGCCTCCTTATACGAATTCAAGAAGTCCTTCTCCCGTGCTTCCAGCTCTGCCATACTTGCCGCCAGCTTCTCCTCTCGGGTGGCAGCGGGCGCGGCGCCAGCAAGTTCATGGCGCAGGGCGTCCAGGCCGTCGCCAGCTGCACATGCAGGGTGGAAAGTGGGGAGGAAGTGAGGGGTGAGGTAACAGCAGGCTACAAATGGGGAGAGGCAGAGGAGAACTTGGAGCTTATGCATGGCAGCCCGACCCGCTGAGTAAGCAGGGCTGCCGGCGGCTGGCAGCAGCGCCCCTGTGCTAACTGCTGCCTGCCCAGGACTCAGGACACAGGACTAGCTTTGCGTTCTGCCGGAGCACCTGGCAAGCACCCATTGCCCGTACTGCAGGCGCACCTGCGGGGTGGCCCTTGCCCTGTACTGCCGGCTCCACGTTGCCCTGCACCGGTACCGCCTCGTCCTGTGACGCCGCCTCCCTCTTGCCCTATAGCAGCGGTCGGGGTGGGATGAACTGTGCAGGTGGGCCCGCTAGTGATCAGTGAAACCAGGCAGAGCTGTTGCAGCACTTGCAATGCACGTGCAGATGGAGGGTTGCAGCAAGGTGGACGCTCGCCCTTGCAGAGCGCCGGCGCCGCCACACAGCACCGGCCCACAGCCGCTGCGGCAGCGATCTCACCACAAAGGGCCAGATTGGCTGGCCGCTGTTCCCTCTGCTCCCCAGCGCGGGTGCTCTGCCCTGCAAACACAGGAGTAGCACCAGCAACGCGTTTCAGCCTGTGGCAGATGGCGCGCCGCAGGTTTGCGCGAGCTCGCAGGGAGTGGCCCACTTACCGGCGATCCAGCCCCCAGGAACGGGACGCAGGGCAGGTACACGGCACGCAGGCCCGGCACCCAGCCAGTGGAGGGGTGCCCTGCCCATGCCCGCAGGGCCGAAATGGACTGGCGGACAGCACCCATGGTTGCTGCTTGCTGCTAGTGGATGTAATTAGCAGTGCACTGGCCGCTACTGGAGCGCGACACCGCAATCTTGGCCCTGCCGTGTGAATCCAGGCCGCCAGCACAGCGCGCCCAAGCGCCAGCTCAGCGCGCCGCCAACGCTTGGTTGCCGAGCAGAAGGCGGCAATGAACACACACGGTGGGCAGGGGGTCATGAGACGACCTCTAGTCTCCTGACGCTGCTTGTTGGCGGCATGTCTTTACACTCACCAGCAAACAAGAGGTTGACAGGCGGGCTACGTGCCCATCGCCGCTGGCGGCACACCGCTGCACGGCCCCTCCACTTGATTCGCTGCCATCTGCTTGGCTCTTCCCCCCCGGAAGCAACACCCCAGCTTACGCTTGCGCATGAATGTTCCAAGTTTTGCGTTCTCTGTGTCAAACGGTTGAGAAACTAATCCTGTTGAATGTTGACATGCGAGTTGCAGTGCAACCAGGGGACCAGGCAGGGGCGGCTGGGGAGGAGGTGCACTGCAAGCACCGCTTCGTGCTGAAGGAAGGCACCACGGTCAGCAGACGGGGGCAGCGGGGCGGTGCAAGTGTCAGGCAGGCCACGGTGGGTCGCACTGCGGGCTGCGCGATGTGCAAGGCAATCAAAGGTTGTACATCCAACCATGACGCTTGGCGAACTGGTTGGGATCGCTACGCAGCATCTCCAGCTTCTCGTTAGTGGACTTCCAATAACCCCTCCACTTGTCCGTGCCCACCTTGTCGCCTGCAGGCAAGGGCGTGCACGGCATGCGAGACGGTGTGAGGCTGCTGGCCAGGGGGGCAGGCAGATGGCTCCCGACTGCATGGGGGGTTACTGAGACCATGCTTTGCTGTAGGGGATGCTTGCCATGAGCTCTGGCTCCCATCTGCTTGGGGGCTACTCAAACTGACAGCTGTTGCGGGCAGCCCAAGTTGGAGCGGCAAACTGTTACCCTTGAGCCCAGGTGGCAATAGAAGTGCTGCCTGACGCTTGCATGAAAGCCAGGGGGCCCAATCTGCCCGCCGCCTGTGCCGGCTGGCGTTCGACAGCTGACGTGCACTTTCTGCACCTTCAACCCCCTGACCCCTCTCACAGCGGCAGACCCAAGTTTTGCTTCCCCTGGCCACCTGCGCCATACCGCCTCAGCCCCTCCTTACCCTCATCCCGCGCCTCCTTGTAGTAGAGCAAATACATCTTCTCCTCCGCCAGAAGCTTCTTCAGGGCGGCCGCCAGCTTCTCCTCTTCAGTGGCAGCCGGTGCGCTGCCAGCAATTTCCTGGCGCAGGGCGTCCAAGCCGTCGCCAGCTGCGCATGCAGGGGGTGGAAAGTGGGGAGCAGGTGGATGTGAGGAGGCCAAAGGTCGGGGGGAAGGTAGACTTGACCTGTGATGCGTGTTAAACATCTGCGCAGGGAGAAGGTATTGGGAGAGTTTGGAGCTTGAGCTGCCAGCTAGCAGCGGTAGCGTGAGCGCAGGATGAGCGGGGCAGCAGCAGGCAGCAGCCCCCCTCGGCTGGGATTCTTCGCACCAGCTCCCTGCTCCGCCAGCGTACCTGGCAGGTAGCCTTTGTCCTGTGCCGGTTCCTCCACCTTGTCCTCTACTGCCCCCTCCACCTTGCCCTGTGGGTCAAGTGAGTTGGGAGGGGGAGTTGGGCCCAGTGAGGGGAGTGGGGGGGAGTAGCGGGGGGGGATGGGGTGGGTTAGGTGAGTGGGGCTGAATAGGGCTCACGCAATGCAGGCCGTGCCCTTGCAAAGCTAAAATTTTTGTTTGTGGGGAAACCGGCGCAACAATGAACAGGCGCCCATGCAGTGTTGCAGGCTTGCGGGCACTTGCGCTTGCAGAGCGCCGGCGCCCTCCCACGGCACACGCGCCCATGGCGGCGGTCTTACAGAGAATGCCCAGAACGGCTTGTCGCCACTCCCCCTGCTCTCCAGCGCCTGCGCCACGCCCTGCAAATCCAGCAACGCGTTTCAGCCTGGGCAGATGGCCAGCGCGTTCTCTGACTTGTTTGCAAGGAGCCGCCCACTCACCGGCGAGACGGCTGAAACAGTTGCAGCCCCCAGGAACAGCAAGCGGGCCCTGGCCGGCAGTCGAATGGAGGAAGGTTGCCCTGGGGCCGCGATGGAAATGCGAACAGCAGCCATGGTGCTGGGCGGTTGCCAGTGGAGACGAATGGCGATGAAATGGAGGCAGCCTTAACGTACTCCGGCAAGTATCCCTCCTGCCGTGCGGGCTGTGCTGTGAATGCCCCCATGCCAGCTCAGCGCGCCCCGGCCAGCTGCCACAAGCTGGCCAACGCCCTCTCGAGCCCCTGATACTTCTTGGTGACGGATTTCTTACACTCACCAGCGAACAAAGAGGCGAAAGGAGGTCTAAGCGCCCATTGTCGCCGGCGGCACACCGCTGTCGTGCCCCATCTCCTTGGCTGTCGCCCCCGCCGCAGGCAACCGTTCCAAACCGGGACGGTGACATCCCATCTTGCACTGTGCTCACTTCACTGCATTGGTGCGTTCTCTGTGTCACACGGTTGAGAAACTAATCCTGTTGAATGTTGACATGCGAGTTGCAGTGCAACCAGGGGACCAGGCAGAGGCGGCTGGGGAGGAGGTGCACTGTCAGCACCGCTTCGTGCTGAAGGAAGGCACCACGGTCAGCAGACGGGGGCAGCGGGGCGGTGCAAGTGGCAGGCAGGTCACGGTGGGTCGCACTGCGGGCTGCTAGCTGCTGGCCTGCTTGGAATGCCTTCACAGCGGGCTCTCCTGCCTTGGAAGGCCTCAGTCCAGCCAGCGCCCGCCCTGGGCCGCGGCGCGGGCCTCCCGCTTCCGCTCCATCTCCTCCTGCAAACCAGGTTTACCATGGGGTCATGCCACAAGCACGGTATGCACAGGCACGTTTGTTGCATGAGAGTTTTTGCGGATGTTGCGTGAGGGGCAGGCATTCTGCGCAGCCTCCTTCAACAGCCAGGTGTGTGCAATAGAACCGAAAGTTGTTGGGGGCAGGCAGGCAGGCAGGCAGGCAGGCAGGCAGGCAGGCAGGCAGGCAGGCAGGCGGCGACAGGAAGGCAGGCATGCAGGCAGATGGCGCATGGCAGGTAGGAGCAGGCAGGCATCGGGCAGCCTGTCATTGGGATGCCTCCGGTGTGCATCGTCTGTCCTCGCAATGTCCCACAACTCTGCACACTGCACAGCATGCTTAGGCACGCCCATTCCAGGCCAAGCCCATGTCAGGGCAGCGCGGCACAGCACAGCACACAGTGCCACAGCACAGCACAGCACAGCACAGCACAGCACTGTCATCCTCAGCCCAACCCTCAAGTTGGTCAAAGTTTGGCACAGCGCATGAGCAGTGCGCACGCACGCACCGTCACGGCAGGGTCGTGCAGGTGCTCCAGTGCCTGCTTGACTTCGGGCTGGTCCGCCTGTGAGGGCAGCGCACGGGGCATGTTGCCCTCGTCCATCCACCGCCCGCCCTGGCACAAAGGAAACACAAACATGAGGAGGAAGCTGGCATTGAGCAGCGGGGTGAGAGCAGGGTGGACGGACACAAGGAAGGAAGGGTCTGCAGGAGCAGGAAAGAGCTGCAGGCAGTGACGATCATAGTACCACAGCGACCAGAGCAGGAGAACTGAATGCAGGCACGCTGCAAACAACAGGAGGGCCTGTGCTGCCCGACTTGCAAGTGCTTGCGGCCGGGCAGCCTGGAAGCAATGCCCCGACGCTCAGAGCACCGCATGCAACCCTGACATCTCTTGCACCGCAATTTCGCGGCATGCCACACACCTCCGGACGCACCGCACAGCCGGCCGAGCTGTAGCACAACCCACCTGAGCCGCAGCGCGCGCCTCCCGCAGCTTCTCATCGGCTTCCTTGAACTCCGGGGAGGCCCGGCCCGCCAGTGCTGCCTTGACCTGCGGGGAGGCAGCAGTGAGGACAGGAGTGAGGCAGTAGTGCAGGCATGCTTTCGGAACTAAGGAGGTCGGTTGGGCTTGCAATCCAGGCGCAGCTTTCAGGTGCCCAGCTGTAAGCATCAGGGGAGCGGGAGCAAGGGAGAGCGTAGGGCAGGGCAGGGTGCGGCCTGTGCAGGCGGCTGGCGTTGGATCCGCCTGGCTGCACAGCACAGAGCAGCGACGCACCGAAGCAGTCAACTTCGGCATTGGGCGTGGTGTACGTTAAAACGTTGTGAAGGGACGTAGCGCAGCGCAGCATGGCGCCATGCAGCCCAACACGGCATGGCCCAGCGCGGCCAGCAAACGCAGCACAGCGCCGCAGTACTCGCCCCTGCCGTGGCCTGCTGGGCGTGGCGTGCAGCATTGCAGAGCACAGCGCAGCACAGCAGATCCAAGCACAGCAGCGCAGCACTCGCCTCTGCCGTGGCCTGCTGGGCGTGGTGCACGTGGTCAGGCGGCCCATAGCCGTGGGACCCCTCATGCTCCACAGTGCTCGACTCCAGCCAGCGCCCGCCCTGCTGGGGCCAAATGTAAGGGCAGCGTGGCAGGGGCAGGGTTGGGGCAAGGGGGCGTCTATTGCACAGGCAGGAAGGCAGGCAAAGCTAGCTGCAAGCTACCTGTGCTAGCTAGCTGAAAGCGCTGCATGCCTCCAGGCCGGCACCCCGCTCCTGCTGCTCCATCAGATGTGCCTTGATCCTGCCCGCCCCGGTGACCTCCAAACCTCCCATTCTCTTACTGACCTGGGCGGCGCACAGCGCCTCCAGGTGGCGCCTTCTATTGTGCTGAGCACTCCTGAGAAGCTGCTGATCTGTCCTGGTACGCCGAGCCGCTGCACTGACCCCACACCACACGCCCCACAGTGTTGCCCGTCAAACCCCTCCCGTCCCAACCGACCTGGGCGGCGGACAGCGCCTCCAGGTGGCGCTCCCGCTCCTGCAGCACCTGCGGCTCCTTCAAGTGCGCCATGGAGTCCCGCACCTGCTCAGGCGGGTGAGAGCGAGGGTGGGTGGGTGGGCAGGTGGGTGGGCTGGGAGCATAGGTTGGGGGGGGAAGGGGTGCATGAAGTTGGGGGCGGGGATGGAGGGCGCGGGCCGGTCGGCGGGCCGGGTGCGGGGGGCGAAGGGCGGGCCGCCAGTATCCGTCAGATGGCTGGCACGGCAGTCGTCCAGGAGGAGCGAAGAGTGGGTTGCGACACGGGCTGGATATGCAACACTTTGTGTGGCACTGCAGGGTGGGCAACAGCAGGCACCGGGCCAGCCGTCGGCAGCAGGGAAGCAGCGCGTGGGCAGGCAGCAGGGACGGCAAGGCGGTGGCGAGGCAGGCAGGTCTGGGCTCACCTCCTGCGTCTCGCCCTGCGAGGTACGGTGCACAGTCACAGTTGCCTGGGGGCCGCCCATGACCTGTTGCCGGTGGCTTGTTGGGTGGCGGAGCTTGGAGGCGGGTGAATGAGCGTGACAGTATCCTGGAGCGGCATGGAGGCGGGCAAGCGGCGGTGGGCAGGCGCCCGTGGCGCAGCAGGCCAGCGCACTCGGGAGGCCTGGGGATCCCCCCAAATGCATGGCCAGGCACGCAATTCGGTGCCACTCTACACTGCAGCAAGGCGGGGTGGGCCCACTGCGCTGCCAGGGCCCACGTGACTGGCCTGCGCTCACCTTCAGCGTGATCGAAGCTTTGGGGAGAATCGCAATGGTGTAAAGGAGTATGGTTGCTGCTTCCGACACGCGTTTCTAACGGTTTGAGACCCTCGCGCGATAGTGCCACGCTGGACGCCAGATCAGCAAGTCGTGGGAAGGAGCCTAAACCTCTACCGAGGGTGCATAGCCCAATTAGATCAGCCTATACCAGCTGCGAGCAATGCTGCGCCGAACGCTGTGTGTGGGAGGCGGCGCCCTGCTGCAGGCTCGCTCCACGGGCGCTGCAGCCTGCGCTGGGCTGCTAGTAACCGAGCGCCAGGTGAGGACAGGGTGCGGACAGGGTGCGGACGCGCGTCCAAGGGCACCTGCCTGACCTGCGCTGCCGGCCACACACCGGCCTTGCGGCAGCTGCCGGCACCAGCGGAGAGACCACGCACCTTCAACCCATGGGTAATCTCTTACAGGCAGCCAGCACCTGGCCGCCCTGCCCCTGCTTGACCAGACTTTATTTACAATGGTCTCCCGCAATCACAGTTCCACACCGCCCGGCTGGCAGCCGCCACAGCAGAGGACGCTCTTTCGAGCGGCAAGTCTCCAACCTCGGCCCCGCCGGATCACCCGCTGGAGCCCTGCCAGGATTTTGAACGCGTGGCCGATCTGTACCTGGTGGGTTGGAGGCCGGAGAAACGAGTCTGCCGGCTTACAAATTTGCTCAATGCCGGGATGGGTTTGCGAGGAAAGACCGGCATGGGGAATCAGGAGGCTGAGTGACCGACCAGCCTGCAACACTGGTGAGCTGCGGTGCACCAAACCCAGGGCATGCTGCCTGCCGCATGCTGCATCCTGTAGCGGCTGCATCTTGCAGCACACAGTATCACCCTGGCACGCAGCCTCTCCCCTACTGCCCCCGGCTGCAGGGCGGGCTGTGGGAGAAGATGCAGTCGGGCCTGGGGGGCGCGGGTGGCCAGGGGGAGGTGAGGCCATCAGCCTGACTGGGCCTGCTGTGTGCAATGCTCGACCTGCGTGGAACCACTTCGCGCCGCATATGCAGAGCTGACCGAGGCGGCTCCACCCGCCGTCCAGGCTGCACCCCTGTATGCCCCGCTGCCCACCCCCTGCCTGCTCACGACTGCCCCTGCCTGCTCACGACTGCTCATGACTGCCCAGGCAGCACCCCTTTCGTGCACCCCCGAAGCCCGTAATTGCCATTTGCATGCCCCGGGCGGCAGGCCCGCCACCAGTTTGAGGCGCAGATGGAGCACGACGGCATGAAGGTGCTGCTGCCCGATGGAGCGCACATCTTCATCACTAAGGTAGGGGCCGGCTGGTAACAAGTAAGGCTGGTAACAAGTAAGGCTGGTAACAAGTCGCTCCAGCCAGGAGCTTTGTTGTGGTGAAGGCGTGGAGAGCATGATGGTCTCCAGCTGTCGCTGCCTGGGGGGAGCTTGCGTCACGCATCACAAAGATGGGGGCGCAGCTGCCGCGGGCTGCCGTTGTGCTGGCAACTCGCACAGCACCCGGGCAGCTGCTCCCTGGCGGTGCAGCCCCCCTGCCACTTTTAAAGCCCCACCCCGCCCTGCCTGCAGCTGCCTGCCTGCCTGCCTGCCTGCCTGCCTGCCTGCCTGCCTACGGACCGATCCCCTGCCTGGTTGCAGGACCCCGGCAGCTGCACGCGGTTCTGAAGCCCACCTGCCCTCCTTGAGCCCTGCACTGCCTGCCTGCCCCCCGCCCCCCCCCTTCCACCGGGGTGGCACTTCTCCTGCAACCTGCCCCCTTGAGCTCGTATCCTGCCAGCTGCCCGCAGGACCCCGACAGCTGCTCCCTGGTGGTGCGCTCAAACATACACGACACATACAGCTCAGATGGCGCCGACAACGAGGTGGCCTTCAGGTGCGGCAGGCTGGCGTGTGGGACTGCTGGTGTGTGGGACTGCTGGTGTGTGGGTATGCTTGCAGGGGAAGGGTGGGTAGTTGGGGTGAGGGGGGCGGGCGCAGCAGCACGGTGCCGGTGTGCCAGGCTGGATATGTCAGGGCCAGCAGTCTTGGGTGGCTAGCTGCCCCTTGCCCACGCTTCCCTGCTTCCCCTGCCCTGCCATGCGGTCTCGAGCTTCGCCCCTGCTTCCCTGCCCTGCCATGCGCTGCCCTTCTCAGCGTGCCCACGCTCCCCTGGCCTGCCCTGCCAGCAGGCTGCAGCATCAACCCAAACATGTCTACTCTTTGCAAACCGGCTCACCAGCCTGCAATATACGCGTGCATCTGTCGTAACAAGATGCATTTGACTCTGCCTATGTGCCTGCAGCCTGCAGCGTGACGCCACCTGGGAGAGCTCCGGAGAGGAGCTGCACCAGTTCCTGGAGGATGGGCTGGTGAGATTGCTGCACATGACCATTTTCTGGCACTATTCTGGCACTAGTGCCTGGCAGAGGGAGGGGGAGGGGAGGAGCTGCAACACACATCACCTTTTGTGTCACCAGTACCTGGCAAGGGTAGGCGACGGGGAGGCGCTGCAATAATTCCTGGAGGATGGGCTGGTGAGCTCACTGTGCATTTACTGCTCTTGTGTCATCAAACAGCTGGCAGAGGGAATGGGCGGAGGTAAGAGGAGCGCAGGGTGTGCACAATAAAGATTGATGGGTTGAAGAGTTCGTATGTGTCCCTTCAATTGAGCAGAGGAGCTGAGGTGATGGTTGCTGCACGTAAACGTGGTCACTGTGCTGCCTGCCTCCACCCCTCTGCAGGCCAAGCACATGAAAGTGCAGGTGGGGTGAGCAGGTACTTTTGTTTGTGTTGTTTCAACAAGGAAGAGTGCATGACATCCACTGCCGTGAGACATTTGCCGCTCAAGGGGTCCCTGCTTTGCACGCCCCAGGCACCTGTGCCCGCTGCGTACAGCCTGCCTGTTTTTGCCAGCCGCATGCATTCAGTGTTGGCTACATGGCTTGGCAAGCTGCTCGCCTGCTGCTGCTGCTGCCGCCGCTGCCTCTGCCGCCGCTGCTGCCTCCGCCACGGCTGGGGCTCCCCATGCAGCAGTCTGCTGCCTTGCCCTACCCGTCCTAGTGCCGTGTGTAACTTTCGCCCTCCTGCCCCCCCACCTTTCGACCTTTCCAGGTGGACCTGGAGCCCGACAGCCAAACCCTGTATGGACCCGACCCCACCTGAGCGGGCTGGGCCAGCACGGCAGAGAGGAAGTGCAGCTGTATTGCCGGCGCACATGGCCCAAAGGCCAAGGTTTCCCCAGTTTTGTTTTTTCAGCATCCAACTCACAAATGAATTCAGAGCCATGTGACAGAGCGGTTGTAATGTCAGAGCGGAAGCCATGCGGGGGCGTCACGCTGTGCGCTGTGCCCGCCGAGGCGGCAAGTTGCCATCATGGAGTCCATGTCATCCCCGGTCTCGGAGCGCGCTTCGACATTCATTTGACACAACAATCGCACATATAACGATGAAGGGAGCGGCAGAGCATGCTGAGGGGGCGCGGGAGGTGGACACGACCGCTTTGCCAAAGCGGCTAGCCTCGCGCACCCTAATTTTGCAGGCCAGGGTGCGTTTATAGTCGCTCCAAATGATCGTCATGCCACTGCAGGGCGTTGCCAAAACGGTGTGGCGCCCCTGCTGCAGAGCCTGGCGAACGTGCTGGTGGTGATGCGCCGGCGCCTGGCGCAGCTGCAGTCCGACCGTGTGCACACCGCAGAGGACTTGGAGCACTACAAGGCAAGCGAGGGCCGGGGCCGCGCCAACATGGGGGGACTGCGCCTGGGCAGGGGAGTAGGCGGGGTGGGCCGCGGGCTGCAGTGCCGTTGAACTCCGCCCAGCTTAAGCCCAGCCTTCCCCATCTGGCACTTCCTCTGCTCCTTCCATTACTCCCCGCATCTCTCTGCCTCTCTTTGCGCTCCCCAGAAAGTGTTGGATGACATAGACGAGCGCTGGCGGGATGAAGAGGGAACGTTTGCGGGGCGTCTGGCGGCGGCAGACCCCAAGACCGCCGCCCTCTGCTCCCGCCTCTTCAATGAGTGCTTTGGTGGGTGGGGGGTGACGAGGCATCTGCGACCTGCTGTCCCCTGCCGCCGCTGCTGCTGCATGGAACGGGGGCCACCATGGCTGTGCCGGCTGCATCAGGTGACAGGCTCCTGCCATGCCCCGCCCCATGCGGCACCCCAGCGTGCTGCCTGCCCGCCTGCCTGTCCGCCTGCCTGCCTTTCCTGCCCTTTGACAGTAGCAGCCCCCACCTGCCCACCTGTTCCGCCCACCAGACATGCTGGAGGGGATGCAGCACACGGCGGCGGAGATGCCGGCTGAGCTCAAGGACATGCACAAGTGGGTGGGCCAGCTGGGGGTGGGCAGGTGGGGCAGGGCGCCAGGTGGAGGTGTGACGCGACAGTTCTGAGCACGTGAGTGGGGCAAGCCAAGGGGGTGGAGTGCAGATAAGAGGGGTAGGGGAAGGTGGGCCGTGGTGGATAGGTAAGCAAGTGGGCGGGGGGCGGTGGGCACGGGGTGGCAGGCATGGCTTGGGGGTGCATTGCAAGCACCGCTGCCGCTGCCGCTGCTGCTGCCGCTGCGGCTAATGAGTGGTACACTGGAGACACTTGTGGAAAGGAGCAGCTTGAGGGAGGGACAGGGATGCCTGTCAAGCTGAGAGGCACACACCTTGTGTGTGGGTGTGGGTGGCAAATGGGTGGGTGGCACGGGAGATGGATGTGGGGACGGCAGGGCAGGGCAGGGCGTGAAGTGCAGCAGCCACGAAGTGTAGCCAGGTAGGGAGCAGGCAAGCTGGCAAGGCAGGGGTGAACACTGAAGCTTGCCTCAACTGCAGCTGTGAGTGTGCTGCTTGCGACGCCCCCTGTCGCAGGCGCCTGGTGGCGCTGCAGGCGCAGCTAGCCAAGATGCAGGTGGGCCGCTGGTGGGTTTTACCGTCACTATATGCTGATGATGAAGCTGCCATGCCACGCTGCCTCTGCTGCTCTCGTTAATGCGCAAGCGGGCCGCCTCTGCCGCTGCTGCTGCCGCTGCTGCGGCCACTGCTGCGGCCGCTGATTTGCTTGTGCCCTGATGCTTACGTTTGCAGCTTGCCTGCCCACTACTGCCCTGCCAAGTGCGTCCGTTCCCAAAGTGGTGTGTCCGCACGTGAGCCTTTGCCACCAGCCCTCCCACGACACTAAGATTGCCCCTCTTTCACCAACCTACCTACACCTTCCACCCACACCTCTCTTCATAGGCGGATGCAGATCACACGCTGGCGGAGGTGCTGCCACTGCAAGAGCAGCTTGACGAGATTGATGCAGAGCGGTGAGGCGGCAGGAGTGTGTGGCGGAGGGGGGGGGAGTGGGAGGTGTGAGTGTGGGCGTTGCAGGGCATGCTTCGGGGGCGCGGATGCGCACCTCTCGGGTGGTGCAGCACGCATGTGGCAGATGCGGCTGTGCTGTGCATGTGCGCGGTGCAGCGCTTCGGCAGGTGCCTGCCCCTGCTCCGGTCCTCCCCCTCCCGTGATCCTCTGCTCACTCTCTGGCCTTCCCTGGCCTGCGCTCCCCTCTGCTCCCCCTCCAACCCTCGCCCTCTCCCTGCCCTGGCCCCCGTTCCCCCACCCCCTCTGTTGTAGCCTCTCCAAGGCGGGCGGCTCCTTTGCCAGCGGCACCACGGCTGAGCAGCCTGGGGAGGGGGTGGTGAACGAGGTGCTCAACCACTGCTACGAGCTGCTCATGGCGTGTGTGCGGGGGGCGGAGGACATCAGCCCGGAAATGAAGGTGAGGGGCCCAGTGGAAGGGAAGGGTTGAAGCTGCCTGGGGAGGGGGCGGCCAGATGCACGACATCACTGCCGTTGTGCCATGAGCTGGCTGCGGGGCGCCAACGGTGCATCCTGCGCGCGTGCTACCTAAGCCCTGTTGCTTGCCATCCCACCCGTGTCCCCCTTCCCCTCCCCCAGGATGTGTACGACCGGCTGCGGGGCGCCAAGAACGCGCTGCGCCGGCTGATGGGCAAGCGGGTGAGGAGGGGCGGGAGGGCGAGTGGTGGGTGGGTGGGGCGGCTGGGAGGCACATGAGTTGAGGCACGGCAGTGAGTTGGCTGACGGGCAAGCGGGTGAGGAGGGGAAGAAGGGCAGGGGCTGTGAGCGAGCGGATGGTGCAGCCGTTTGCTGCTCCTTCCACCCTCGCCTGCTGGCTTGACGTCCGGTGCAGCACCAAACTGCCCCCTCCCCGAGCAGCCGTTCTTACCTGGAGCTCCAGCAGGGCCCACCCTGCAACAGTTTCCCTACCCCTTCCCCACCCTTTCTGCCCCCTGCAGCACCACCCGGTGGAGCACCTGCAGCACTGGCAGGGCCCCACCCGTCACCCGTCTTCCCTCCCCACACAGCCTGCCTCCCCTGCAGCACCTGCAGTGCCCCATGGATCTGCGCTCTGCGCTCCCCCACACCGTCCTTCTGTTTGGTGCTGCACTGCACCGATCCCGGTCTTACTGTCCCCCGCAGCACCTGCAGGGTCCCACCCATCTCCCTCCCCCCTTCTCCAACTCATCATTCCCTGCAGCACCGGCAGCGCCCCACCCAACTTCCCTGCCCCCTTTCTAATCTTTTTTTTCCGCAGCACCACTCGGTGGAGGACCTGCGGCACTGGCAGGGGCTGCTGGAGAAGATTGACGGGCAGCGCGTGGACGGCGTGTTCTGCGGGAACCTGGAGGTGAGCTGGGACGGTGCAAGGGGCAGCTGTGGGTGGGTAGAGACTGTGCTTAGGCTTCGAGTGAGAGTGAGGTGCGGGCTGGCATGTTGTGTGGCTGTGTTAGGCCGGCGGGAGAACTGGCGTGGGTGGCCACGCTTTGCTCATGCTCTGAGAGGCAGCGCCAGGGCTGGAGGGCTGGGCTGGGAACGGCGGTGATGTGGGCCTCTGGCGGTGCGCCTCCCCGCCAGCCACCCAGCATTCCCTCCCACCGCTGCCCGCCGCCCCCCTGCCCGGCGTATCAGAGGGGGCCCTTTTCCCACCAGCCCCTGATCCCACGGTCTTCCCAGTCTTGCGTTGACAAGGAATGTCTCCCCTTCCCCCGCCGTGTGCTCCCCGCCTGCAGAAGGGGATCATCCCCCACGGCCAGGCAGCCGCCGCCAAGCTTCTGGATGAATGCTACGGTGAGCGGGACCGGGCGGTGGTTTTGTGTTACTGCTTCCCTTGCTTTCTAGTCCATCATTGGCTGACAGGTGGCTGACAGGTGGCTCGACCCCGTCCCTCCCACCCACTCGTGCCCGCCTTCAGACCTGGTTGAGAAGCTTACAGACAGCGCAGAGGACATGCCCGCTGAGATGCGGGCGATACACGGGCAGCTGGAGCAGTACAGGTGCGGGGGGCGGGGCAGTACACATGCGCCGTGGAGGCAGGGGTGGGGGGCGGGGTGGGGGGCCTGCAGCAGCAGGCGCACGGCAGCAGGTTGCAGCGCGGGGAAGGACCAGTTGGCCAGGCCCTGCTTCATCTGCGCTAATGTCAATTGGACAATGCCACTGGCCGGCTGCTGCTATGAAAATGCGTGCTGTGCAGGCACGAGCTTAGTGGGAACGGTACGCCGCTACTGCATGCCTGCACGGTCGGTTTTGGGTGAGCACCAAGTTCAAACCTGGTGCATTCATCATGCAGGCACGAGCTCGAGGGGATGCTGCGCCGGCAGCGCACGCTGGAGGAAGTGCAGGCGGTGCAGGTGGGTGCTGCCTAGGGTTTGTGTGACTCGGAGTTGTGTCGCCGACCTGTAGAAGTGCAGGCTGCGGGTGGGGGAGCTGTTGCTGCATGCCGAGGCCCCAAACCTGCGGTGCGGTGCCCGGATCTGCAGATCGTCAGCTGCCCCCCCACCTGCCTTCCACCCCCCTCAGCTCCCTGCCTTCCTCTTCTGTTGACCGTCCACATTACCTTGTCAGTCCAAAACCCCCTTGCTAAATCATTGTAATTCATTCAACCCTGTGCAAGAAGCTGGGTGTGTTGGCCCGGACGGTGCCTCTCCTGACACTGGTTGATGCATTTGAACCGCGTTCTTTGATTGCAGGAGAAGCTGGACGCAATTGATGACGAGCGCCAAGCGCACGCCGGCATCTTTGCGCACCAAGCCGCGCAGCCGGGTAAGTAAAGCTGGATTGCAGGTGGCATCAGCAGGGGTGGGGTGCGGGGTGTGTGGGGAGGAGGGCGCACGCGTGGAAGAGAGGGAGGGCATTCCTGAATGGGCCATACCGGTGGGCACGGCCAGGCCAAACCAATCAGCCCAGCCACACGGCCTAACAGCATGCTCAACCAGCATGACCCACCGTGTCCTGTGCACCGACGTCGCTGCTGCCTGGCTGCCCGCCCCTGGCCTCATGCTGCCCTGCTCTGCAGGCCAGGTGCCTCCGGGCCAGGCGGTGTGCTCCGCCCTGCTCAACCACAACTACAGGCACGCGGGCTTCAGGCTGCGGGGTAGTGTTTGTGTTTGTTTGGTTGGTTGAAAGGGGCGGTGCCGTATGCGCCTCGCTGCCCAATGCACTCCTGGCTGTCCCCGGGAACTGCAGGACGCTGCCTGCCGCAACAGTGTGCAAAAGCTCGTACCGCAGCAACACATTCTTGGCTGCCCGCTGCCGGGCGCTGCTTGAACCTTTCGCTGACCTGGCAGCAGTTGCCTGTGCTCCCACTCCCTGTCTGTCTGCGAGCCTGCCTGCCTTCCTGCCTGTCTGCCTGCGGCTCACCATCCGGCTCACCATCCTGCCCCCTGCAGGATGCTGCACGACCTGTACGCTGACCTGGCGGCGGTGGAGGCCGAGAAGGAGCAGTGACGCATGCAAGGGCAAGGCGGAGCGGTGGGCATGCCGGCGCTGCCCTCTGACGTTCTGAGACGAGTCTAGTCAGCAATATGTGGTGCCAGCAGGACACTCGGGGTGAATTTGGCAAGGGAGGCGTCACCCAATGCGCCACCCCTGCTTTTCGTGGAAACCGGCTGGAGCTCGTGGGGGTGCAGTCCATGATGCGGCGCCGCCCTGCTGTTGGGGGCGTGCATGCACAGGTGGCCTGGCTGCGTCTGGAGCCAGCACCGTGCAACCCTCCTCCTCCTATCAGCCGCTGGCCTGCATTTGCAGCCCGCTTCCCTTCAAACAGCCCCTTTCCTAAGGGCGCCACTTTGCCTGAGGCGCACAGATGCAGCAAGCAGGCGTGCGACATGCCCATTTTGTTCCTACCCCTCTGGCTGCTGCAGCATATGGGTGTGCACATTGGCAGCCGTGATGTAATCGAAGTGTTCAACACCATGAACCACATGAACCACAATGGTCCCACATCTTGAATTGGGTGAGCGCCGGCGCCGCCGCCCAGTGGGGCGCCATGGCGCGGCAGGCTCAGCGCCAGGCTCATGTTCCCCCCAGGCATTGCACGTTTTGCAGCGCCTTCGCCATGGCGTCTAGCATGAAGGACGAGGAGGCGGGCCTGCTGCAGGCTGAGGAGCCCTCGCCTTGTTCTTGGGCCTGTGTGATCGACGAGGCGCTTTGATATGGACAATATATCTTCCCAATCGTGGCGGTCAACGTCGCGGTCCTGCTCCTCCTCTGGAGCCTGCTGTAAGAGGCGCTAGTCAGTCGCTCCCAGCTGGGAGCCCTTCGGCGCCCTGCAGCGGCTGTATGACGCTGGCAGCATAACCCACGATTCAGTGGAAGCTTTCGGCCGAGCAAACCCAGCGGGGGAGCAATTGTTACTGGGCGGAGCCGTCACCTTGCCGCCTGCCCGCCCCCAACACCATGGTGCACCACCAACTCCTCCTCTTCCTTGTCTGTACGTGCTTTGCTGATGCCTCTGCAGTATCATGATTCATTCGTAACACTCATGTGATATCAAATATTCAAGGCCTGTTGTGTAACAACAATAAATCAGCAACTTCAACTTCACGCAGACAAGGTGAAAACTGTGGCCTGCAGGCGCATGCCATGATGCCAAGCGCAGCTCCCGGCCTCACTTCTTCTTCTTCTTTGCCGCCGCTGCCTTGGGCTTAGGCTTGGCCCGCGGCTTGCTACCTCCCGCCCCCTTCTTCACGCCGCCCTTGGCCTTTGGGGCTGCCCGCTTGCGTGGTGCTGCCTTGGCGCCTGCCTTGGCGCCTGCCGCCTTGCCGCCCGCCGCCGCATTGCCGCGCCCTGCACCAAGAAGCAACGCATGGCATGCAGGCCTGCCATTGTCACTTGCATGAAATGCAGGTGCGGCAGTACAGCGCACAGCAGCAAGCAGTATGGAGTGGCGGCAGCAGCAGCAGCAGCCCCACCACCACCTTGCGCGCACCTTTCTTGGGGCCCGCCGCACCGCTGCCGCCGCCGCCCTCCTCCCCTGCTGCCGCTGCCGCTGCATAGTTCTCGTCATCCTCCCCCTCTAGCCCTCCAAGCACGTGGTCGCCCTCGTTGAATGAGAAGCGTGTGTCCTCCCTGGAGACCAGGCATGGGAAAGAAGGGATAATGGGTGTGTGGTGGGGTGGGGGTTGCTTCCCTCCCAACAGGTGGTCGCCGGCGTTAGTGAGAAGCCCGTGTCCTCCCTGGAGACAGTTACAAAGGGAGCCCAGGTAGTTTGGGAAGGGTTGTCCAGGGGAAGGCGAGGCAGGAAGGTGGGCAGAGCAATGATAAAAGGTGCTTTCCTCTTCGTATCTGCTGCCTAGCAGTGCACGCAGCCAGAGCCTCTGCATGCAGCCAACCAGCGATCTGTCAACCGGACTGCGCCAGTATGGTCCTCTCCTGAACGACACACACTCACAGAACGGAGCGCTCCCCTTGCCTGCGCGGCACTCCCCCCGTTGCACAGGCACTCCCTCGCCTAAGCACTCGCTCACTCCCCCACCCCTCACATACCCTGCCGCACTGAACAGGCATCGCCTAAGCACTCCCTCACTACCCACCCCCTCACGTACCCTCCCCCTCTGAACAGGCACCCCGCCCACCCGCCCACCCCCCATCCTCACCTGAGCTGCACAAACTCGCTGAACAGGCACTCCACCTTGGCCTCGCTGTGCCCCATGTTGATGACCGCCAGGGACATGGGGCAGGGCACAATGGTGGCGTTGTACAGCACGCCTGCGGGCATGGGCACGGCACGGCGACGGGGTTGGTTTGGTGCGAGGCGTGGGGCCGGGACGGGTGAGAGCCCGGTCTTTGCTCTCCCCAGTGGCGGCCGCAGCAGCGGCAGCAGGGGCAGGGGCAGGGGCAGCAGCAGCAGCTGTTGCAGCCGCAGCCTCACTGGCACGCGGCCCACCCCCGCCCACCTTTCAGGTCGACCTGCATCTGCGGCTCCTCCTTGGTGCCCGCCATCATGAGGCGCCCAATGGCGCCAGAGTCTCCCGACAGGTCAGTCACGCCGTGCACATCGTCTGCACCACGCAGTACGCAGCAGAGTGGTGTAGGGCAAGGCAGTGGTGGGAGGCAGACGGTGGGAGCGAGGGGCACGTGCAGCGCATCAGGCACGCCACCGTGCACACCATCACACTGAGAAGGCGGAAAACGTTGAGACAAGGGAGCAACAGTGCCGGTGGGGAAACAGGTGGGGTGGCTGCGCCCCACCGGTAAAATAATTGCCTGCCCCCCACCTGCGTTGCTTTCCAGCTCCACCAGCATCTTGATTTGGGGCAGCTTGTCGGGGAGCACCACCGTCATTGTGCTGGAGGGGGCGTGGGGCAGCCCCCCTGCCGCCGCCCGCTTCTGCGCGGTGCCGCCGGCTTGAGAGGCGGGCAGTGGCTGGGAGGCGGGCGGCGGTTGGGAGGCGGGCCCCAGCTGTTGTGAGTCGTCAGCTGGCGGCGGCGCTGCATCAGCCTGGGCTTTTGTGGGTGCTGCCGCCCGGCCCCGCGGCGTGCCCTTGGGCTTGACGGCGCTGCGGGGCGGTGCCTGCTTCTGAGATGCAGGCTGCGTCTGCGGCTGGGAGGCGGGCTCCTGCGCGCCGCGGTTGCCCGCCGGCTCTGCTGCTGCTGCCGGCTGTGCGCCTGCCGCCTGTGCTGCGGGTGCTGCTGGCTTCTTGGGAGGCGACAGCACGGCGCCATCATCGCTGTCGCTGTCTGTCAAAGTGATGACCTGCACATGAGGGTGGGGGTGGGTGTGATGGGGAAGAGCGCGCGGCAACTTGTAAGCGACAGTCGCTGGCGGGCGGCCTGCTCACGGTGGCGGGCGGCCTGCTCACGCCCGTGCCGGCGGTGCCTGTGCCTGCTCCTGCTCGGCAACCGCTGTCGCCATGACGCTCGAATGCCGCGCCTTACCTGGTTGCCCTTGCCTTTGGCCCCGCCCGGGGCTTGCAGCCAGCTTGGGACGTCGCTGTCGCTGCCTGAACTGTCGGCAGCGGCCGGGCGGCGCCCATCTGCTAGCATGATGCCGTCCACTGGACGCTGCGCCAGTGGGAGGTCGTCATCAGAGCTTGTGTCGCCGGCCATAGCGGCAATTTGATCTGCGATACGAAGGCGGAGACTTTAGAAGCTACAGGGGTTTGAGCGCGCACTGCGGCGGTGTCGTGTACCGATGCAAAGCCTGCAAGCGGTCGAAAGGCCCTCTGGGCGGTGCGAAGTGCACTGGATGCCATGTCAGCATCGCTGTTTCTTTTGTACCGAAAACGGCAGATATGCCTACTCCGAGCGGTCCAGAAACGCCCGTCCGTCAACCTCTAGCGACCCAGATTGCTAGAAGCCGCTTCCACACCCCTTCAGGGCCGCACCAAACATGCCACCACAATAAAGCACTTTGTGCCCCTGCACGTGTTGTCATGCGGGCCGCAAAGGTGACGACAATTTGGCATTGCACCCTGATGCCTCGCCAGCTGAGCACTGCTGCCGCCGCCACCGCCGCCGCCCGCCTCCTGCCTGCCCCACCGCTCAAGCCTCCCCTTGCCCTGCCCCCCTTTGCTGTGATGCAGGCCTGGTACTTTGCCTACTTTGCATGTGAGTGGCTGGGCTTGCGTGTGCCTGGCTGAGGTGGCGGTGCACCCACTGCGTATGCCCATCTGCCTGCCCACCTCTCCTCTCATGCCCATTGCTGACCTCTGGGTCCCTGCCTGCCTGCCTGCCCGTGCAGCTCTGTCCTGCCTCTTCCCGTACCTCAACCTCTTCTTCCGCCGGCTGGGCCTTGGGGAGCGCGCCATCGGGGTGCTGGGCGCCGCCCGCCCCCTCATCTCTCTGCCCGCCGGCTCCCTGTGGAGCGGCGCCGCCGACAAGTCGCGCCGCCACCGCGCCGTGCTGCTCGGCTGCTATGCCGCCTCGGCAGCGGCCCGCCTGGCCATCGCGCCAGTGGGGGCGCACTGGGGAAGCACCAAATTTGGGCCCCTGCTAGCCATGGTGCTCCTCACAGAAGCCTTTGCGGCACCCGTCACCATTATAGTCGACTCAGGTCAGCCAAGGCGGGTTGTGGCTCGGTTAGCCGCCAGTGCCGCTACGCTGGCTGCCGGTGGCTGCCCCAGTGCCGCCTGGCGCTAACTATTTGCTCGGTACGCATCCATGCTTGACGCCCAGCAGGCATTGCTGCTGTTGCCATTGAGCCCCTAGTGGTCTCCTCCCGCCGTGCTCTCACCTCCCCACACCACCTCCCTGCCTCCCCATCCCCCGCCCACCGCCGGCAGCCGTGATGGCGGCCTGCGGCGAGCAAGGCGACTATGGACGGCAGCGGCTGTTTGGCGCTCTGGGCTGGGGCCTGTTCAGTGCGGTGGCAGGTTCTGTCATCACACATGCAGGCATCTATGCAGCTTTCGTGGGCCATGCTGCCCTGGTGACCCTCGCACTGGGGCCCACCCTGCGGCTGCCCTTTGGGCCGCTGCATGCAAAGCTGGATCAGCAGGCGGGCGGCGGCCGTGATGGCGGCGAGGGCAGCGAGGATGCCGAGGACGGTTGCAACAGCAGCGGCAGCGGGCGGGGCTGGCAGCGCGACTTTCGTGGCAGCAGCGCCAACGGGAGTCCCCAGCATCAGGCGGCAGCGCCGGGGGAGGCAGGGCAGCAGGCATGGGAGGTGCCAGGGGGCAGAGGGGTGCAGCGTTTTGACAGCGCCCTCGAAGAGAGTTCCCTTTTAGAGCGCGAGCGCGGCAGCAGTCTCAGCGCCAACCCTGGCGGCGAGGAACCCACCGACAACAGCTGCATCAGCAAGCTGCAGAACCCGCAGTCGCACCAGCAGCAGCAAAAACAGCATCACCAGCAGCAGCAGCAGGAGCAGCGGCAGCGGCAGCAGCGGCAGCAGCCGAGCGTGCGCTACTGGTCGGGCGTGGCCCAGCTGCTGCGCCGCCCAGAGGCCGCCATCTTTCTGGCCATGGCGGTCATCATGGGGGTGGGCGTGGGCCACATTGAAGGCTTCCTGTTCCTCTACATTGACGAACTGGGTGAGCGGGGAGAAGGGTTGGGGGAAAGGGAAGCTTTGCATGTGAGTGTGTGAGGTGGCGATGCTGGGCCGGGACCGGGCTGGTGGCGCAAGCGAGGACCGACAGGTGACAGTGCCCTGCTTCTCTCTTTGCCCCGCAAAAGCTGGCATCTTGCTTGCGTTGGCATTGCGGGCTGCGGCGGGCACCTTTTAGGGGTTGTATTGGCACTCTCATCTTTGTGCGAGTGGGGAGCAGGGGTGGGTGGAGGCAGACTGCTGGAAGCCCCCTCCCCCGCCTCCCACACACTGCGCCCGTCCCCAGCCATGCACTGCACTGCACTGTGCCTGCCCGCCCTTGCCTCTCGCCCCCTGCTCACACACCCCTCCCATCCCCCCGCCCCTCGGCCCCGCCCCTCCACCGCTGCCCGTGCAGGCGGCTCCGAACTGCTCATGGGCCTGTCCCTGTCTGTCACCTGCGCAGCCGAGTCGCTTGTCTTCTTCTTCCTGCCCCAGCTGCTGCGCCTGGGCATCCGGCGCTGCATGCACCTCGTGCTGCTGGCCTTCCTCGTCCGCATGGGCTGCTACGCTGCGCTGCAGTACGCGCCCACACCCTGGCTGGTGAGCGTTGCTTGGGGAGGGAGCGTTCTTGGGGCGGAAGGGCAGCTGTTGCATCTGAGGACAGCTGGGGCGTGCCTGCGGACAGCCAGCCTGGGCTGACTGCATTCGAATCTTCTCCCGCTGCTGCCCGGCACAGACACCGCCTGGCTGCCGCTGTCCGTACCCATCCTGGCCATGTGCACTTGCCCGCCCTCTACAGGTGCTCCCTGTGGAGGTGCTGCACGGCTTCACGTTTGCCCTTGCGTGGGGCGGGGGCTGTGCCTACTGCCAGGAGCTGGCACCCCCAGGGCTGGAGGCCACGACTCAGGGGCTCTTCCAAGGTGTGGGGTGGGGAGGGCAGCGGCCACTGGGATGAACAGCCTGCCCAGCCTGCCTGCCTGCCTGCCTGCCTGCCAGCCTGCCACGTTCCAATGCCTGGCACGCATTGTGCATCCAATCCCCTCCACCTCCTGCTGTATCCTCACACAATCCCGCTGCTGGCGCCCTGCCCACTGTCCCTCTTCTCTGCTGCAGGCCTGTACTTTGGCCTGGGCGTGGCCGCTGGGAGTGCAATCGGCGGCACCGTCTACCAGCGGCATGGAGCTCAGGCAGTCTACTTGGTGGCCTGCGCTGTGCTGGCAGCAGGCTGGCTGGTGTGCAGCTTGGCGCAGCTGGCGGTGCATGTGCTGTTGGGGCCGGAAGGCGGCAGGGCCAAGTATCTGCAGGTTGCAGCTGCTGACGTGGAGATGAGCCAGGGTCTCGAGCGAAAGCATGCGATTCAGGGTTAGGCCAGCTGATTGAATGCCCCACGCACATGTGCTCCTAGCACACCCCTCCTTTATCCTGTGTGGCACTGCCTTCACGACGCACATTCACAGTTTCATACGTCAGCCCATCATTGTTTAGCAAATGCTTCAAATGGATTCATCTTTTGTTGTATGCGTGCATGTCAGCCGTCTCTGTTAACACACCAGTCCAGGTCGCCTTCTCCGCCATCCTCGCCAGGCTGTCGGTGCTTCAGCCGCGCACTGCTGCCCATCCGCTGCGTGTAGCTGCTGCCTGCCTTTTCAGCAGGCATGTAGCCTCTCACATCGTGGCCATGCTGTTGTGCGCTGCACAGGCAGGCGGAAGTGGCGGGGAGGGAAGCGGGGCTGTCAGGCTGGCACAAGTAGTAGTCAGGAAAAGGGCTCAGGCGGCATTTATGTTGAGCAGGCAGGCAGGCGCAGGTGGCAGGCAGGGGCCACGAAGAGGCGCTGACAGCTTCATGCAATTGCCGCCTAGCTTTACTCAGCTCATCCTCGCCCGTCCCTCTGCCACCTAGCTCTCTGCCAGGTCCTCACTGCTTCCCTTCACTCCCCCAGCTCACGTGCATTGAATCCCATGGCCTGCCGCTTGTCGTTGCTCATCCCCACCGGCATCCCGCCCATGCCGCCCCCCAGCATGCGACCGCCGCCGCTGCCCCCACTGGCGTGCAGCTGGCGCATCACTGGCTGGTTCTCAGGTGTGTCATAACCGTAGGCCCCGCCCCTGCCGCCACTGTAGGCACCGCCGCCAGCGGCCGGCAGGCCGCCCAGCATGGAGGACAGCGGCGAGGGGTCTGGGTTCATGGCCCTGCAGGGGGCAGGTTCCATGGACTAAAGGTGAGCAGTGCGGCCGGGCAGGACGGTGGGGCAGGCAAGCAGGCAGCATCCCAGGCAGCTAACAGCACACGCTGCTCCTACGCTGAATGCCGCGAAATGATAGTGGTGGCTTGCTTCTGCCACACCGCTCCCGTCGGGCAGCACCCACCTGGGCGCCAGCACTGTGGTAGGCCGCCTGACCATCGCCGCCTCCTCCATGCCCAGCACGCCCATGCGGCTGCTGCGCCCGTTGCCTACCCCTCCACCACCACCCATGCCGCTGCCAGGCCCCATCCCGAAGGTGGGCGGCATCCCCAGCTGCATGCCGCCGCCCGCGCCGCCGCCGCCCCCCTTCTGCATCGCAGCCAGCTGGCGGCGCAGCGCCTCGTTCTCTTGCTGCAGCCGTGCGAACCCCTCCTTCAGCTTCTTGTCCTGCCTGCAGGGCGGCCGTGGGAGACCGTGCGGGCGGAGGGTCTGTAAGTGCCAGATACTTTCATGAGGGCAGACATGAGGAGACGTGAGCAGGTCAATGCAGCGTCGATACAGGTCCTGTGTGCAGCACCCAGCACCCAGCTCCGCCGCTCATGTTGTTCAACACTCTGCGGTGTGGTACGAACAACGCCGCCAACAAACGACACTGGCAACAGCGGCTCCTGCTGACAGAGGTGCCGGCACTGCCAGTAGCAGGGCCCAGTGCTGGTCCTGTAACAGTTGAACAGTTCAATTCCTGCCAGCACTGTGCCAATTCCCGTGCGCCTCCACCCCCCGGCAGCACCACCCACATGGAACGCTGGTTGTACTTGTCCTGCAGCTCTTTGTTGTCCTCCTGCAGCGCATGCTTCTGGGCCAGCACCTCCTGCAGGGGGCCGATGTGCAGTGGGCACCGTGGTGACCGGAGGGCAGGGCGCACATTCACTGCCGTCAGCACAGGGGATGCTTGCTGCTGTGCTGGCGGCAGCGGAGCCGCACCGTTGCATGCGTGGGCATGTAGGGCACTGGCACAGATCAGAGCAAGCAGAGGTGCTGGTGAGCAGCACAAGCAGTGATGCGCGTGGAACAGCTGGTAAGTCGGGGGTTGTGGTGGTGGGCAGTGTGTGATGCAGGGTGTACCCACCATTCCTCTGCTCATGCACCACCCACTTGCCCGCCTACCTTCCCTCGGTGCATCTGTGGACAGCAATCTGGCCTCGTCACAAACGGACGCCTGCCACCTCCCTGGCCGGCAACACGTGCACCACCAACCCTGTCAAACCCTGCCCACCCACCTGGTACTTGCGCTTGGCCGCCAGGTACCCGTTGTGCACCTCCTGCAGCTTCTTCCGGCACTGGTCTTGCGTGCGCGCAATCTTGCGCGTGCTCTGCGCCTGCGCGTACTCGGCATACAGCGCCTGCTGCTGGTTGTCTGCAGCGCAATGTTGTCAGAGAGGTGCAAGGGCACGGGGAGTGTGGCGCTAATGAGCAGTGCATGTGGTGTGGGGAGGGCCGCGCGTGGCGTCGCACCCTGATTGCCTGCAGGCAGCAAACATCAGACGAAGCATGTGCGGGCAGAAGGCTGGGGCACCATGCGTGAGACCGTTTGGGCACGGAGCATGCCCTCGTTCGTGCAGCCTGCGCCCTGCGCAACAGGTCTGCCATAGCATGATGCAAGCCACCTCTGCATGACCCCCAGCTCACAGTAGGAAATAGCAGAGTGCGCCACTTCCAGGATGGTGGCCGGCGCCTGGCCCGCCAGCGTCAGCGCCAGCTCAGAGCTGGGCGACAGCGCGTTCACCGCCTTCATGCCGCTCTTCTGGATCAGCTGCAGGGACAGAAATTGCAACAGGGGAATGTGCGAATAATGCAGTCGCTGAACTCATGCAATGAGAGTGAATGTGTACCGTCGGCCGGCCGCCGCGCCCGCCCGCTGCAGCGGCCCGCATGCGGCGGCGGCGGCGACGGCGCACCTGGTTGCAGATGGGGCAGGTTGGGTCGTCGCTCTCCAGGATCGTCTGGCAGCAGCCCAGGCAGTAGAGGTGGCCGCACTGCGTGGCTATGGAGCGCTCCTTCGAGTCCACCTCCGCCCAGCAGCCGTTGCAGCACAGCCGTGGGGCCGAGCCATCCTGGCCCATGCCTGGCCGGGCTGGTGGCAGGCGGGCAGCTGACAGGCCGTGCAAGGGGCGCCGAGACACGTTGACTGGGTCGGTCGCGAGACAGTAGAAGGCCTCTTGGACCCGCTAGTCGCTTTTGGACGCTTGAACACAAAATGCGTCAGGGCAAAGCGGGCATGGAGGCAGAGCCGAGGAGGAAAGCGCGGTCAGCCTGCATTCATGCAGCGCGTCCCTCCTCGCGTCCAATTCAACAAGTTTGCCAAAGCATCGGCACAGCCATGGCGGCAGTGGTGATCGCAACACAGCCCGCCCTGGACGAGGGCACGGTGGACGGCGCCCGCCTGGAGCAGCTGGCAGCGGCGGCGCAGTGGCGGGTGCGCCGCGTGGGCGCAGGGCCTGCGGACCTCATGGTCGTCAAGGCCGGCAGCACGCTGCCCTTCCTGCTCTGGCGCAGCGGCGCTGGCAGCGGCGGCGGCGGCGGCGGCGACGCCGAGCAAGGCGCCCGCATCGCCAAGCTGGCGGGCACCTTCAAGCGGGTTCACGTGCTCATCCCGTATGAGCGGCTGGCCGATGCGGCAGTCATGGAGGACGTGTGCAGGTCGGGTTTGTTTACCCGCTGTGCTTGCCCTCATGCTGTCACCTAGTTGCATCGCCGCTGTCCCTGCCTGCTGGTGCGCCACTGCTGCCCTGCAGAGCAGCACCCAACATGGACGCACCGCGCCGTGCTGCGCACTCTTCCCTTGCAACCGCCCACGAGTGGTGCAGGCTGACTGCAGAGTCGGAGGCCCTCACGTTTGTGTGGATGCCCATGGGTGCGGACTTCACGGCGCGGGCGCTGGCGCTGGCCCAGGCGCTGCTGCCGGCGGAGGCGGAGGAGGCGGCCTGGCGCACGCAGGTGGGTGCTGCACGGGTGCGGCTGTCAGTGGAGGTCGGGCAGGCAGCTGGTACAAGCACGTGGGTGCTGTGCAGGCAGGCAGCCCGGTGCAATCCCAGATAGATGCTGTGCCGGTTGGGCACCTCCATCTCCTCCCAGCCGCGCATGCACCGCTTCGCCTCGTCTACGCTGCCAGCCTGCCCTTCCTGCTTCGACCTGCGCTGACTGCACCCGCTGTGTCCTACACCTGCACATTGGCGCTCACACCCATTCCATCTGCCTGCCTGCTTGCCCCACCCCGCCCCACCAACCCTGCAGCAAGCCCAGGTGGTGGCCACCTCTGAGGCAGTGAACCAGGCGCTGCTGGGGCTGCCGCTGCCGGCTGATGACGACGCCACGCATCACGCCAACATGCTCAGGTGCCGGTGGGGCTCAGCGCACGGGATTGTTTCGCATGGTCACGCAGGCACTGCTTGCACGGTTTGGGCAGTTCAAGCAGTCCGCTTTGGGCAGTTCAAGCAGTCCTGGGGCCGATGGCAGCCCTGCTTTGGCTGATCACTGCTCGAGTGCATTCGGGTGCGCTCGGCCCCAGGACTGCTCCATGACTTGCGTTCCAGCCAGCCCACCTTCTGCCAGGCAGGCAGCCAAGGCCTGCAGCCAGGGAACACACAGCCGCATCCCTCCCCCGCCCGCCCTGCCATGCAGAATGCTGGGCAGCATCCAAGACATCAGGTGGGGCCACTTGTGCTTTCCTCAACCTGCAGCCTGCTAGGCACCCGGCACAGCACACGCTGAGCAGCTGCATGCAAACGTGCGCATCCTGCAGCACCCAGTCGCAGCAGCCGCCTCCTGCTGTACAGCACCCATCAAGCTCTCTGTTCCTCCAACTCTGTGCAGCCAGCGGCAGGCAGATGAGATAGCAGCGCACACCGACCTGGATGGGCACACCGCAGCAGGCATTGCAGCCTTCTTCCAGCGGGGCGGCCCCTAGCTGGCGGCGCCCCCTGGCCTGGTGCTGCCGCCTCAGTTGCAAAGCCTGTAGGCAGCACCTTGCAGTCAGCACAGCAGCGGTGCCTTCACAAAGCGGCCGGCGCAGCATTTCGAGAATGGTGATGCTAATCTATCTAGTATGGTCACTCAATTCGAGGCCTGTAAAACAGCGCACAGCTGTGCCGCACAGCCGTGCCGCCGGCTCAGCGCTGCGCTCAAGCGCCGCTCTCCTGCTCGCCCGCCTTGGCCGCCCCCCTCTCCTGGCGGTCCATCCCAGGGAAGAAGACAACCTTGATCCAGCCCTCCTCCTTGTCGTTGAACGCCTGGTAGGCCTTGGGCGCCTCGCTCAGCGGCAGGCGGTGGGTGACTGGCAGCGAGGGGTCCAGCTTGCCCTCCTGCAACAGAACATGCACTGAAGCAATGCACTGAAGAAGACTGCAAAGAGAAGCGGAGATGGGGCAGGAGACGGACAGGGTGATGCGGCAGCAGAAGGACAGGATGGGGTCCAGCCGGCCCTCCCACCTGGATGAGCTTCAGCAGCGTGGGCCAGTAGCGCTGCATGGAGGTCATGCCAGACCGGAGGGCGAGGCCCTGCAGGCAGGCAGGGGCAGGGAGGCGGGAAGGCAGGGGTGCGTGGGCAGGCACTCAGGCAGGGAGGCGGGCGAAGCAGGCGTCAAGCAGGTGGTGCCAACTCAGTTCCGGAGGTGCGGGTCGCGGCATGCGGGGCCAACTCGGGTAACGTACCGATGCCTGCCAACCAAACACAATTGGCTGGCTACCTCCCTATCGCATCCTGGGCGCTCCCCATGCCCTGCTGCCCGCCCACCTTCTGCATGAGTGCCCCCAGGTTGAAGTGGTTGGCAAAACCTGCATAGTCGCCAACCACGCTCAGGCGGCCGGTCTGCAAGGGGGGAGAAGAGGGGACAGCTGTCAAACCACAGCCACAGCCAGAGCATTGCTATAATCTTCCAGAAGCAGTTGCACAGCCGTGAATGTCGCAGACACGGGAAAGGCCCCAGCCGCACAGCAGGGTGTAGGAGGCCCTTACAGCACACACGCTCACGCACGCTGGCTCTGGCCAGCTGCAGCATAGTGTTTGCCGCCGTGCCAACAGCTTAGCGTCCCAACTGACCTTCTTCACAGCCACCATCATCTGATTAATGATCTGCGGCAGAATGGTTGAGCGGCCATTAGAAGGGGCGTCGTGAGAACACCTTGGGCACGGGGGCCCAGCATGCCCAGCAGGGCGGCGCGTTTTCAGCACCGCCCCGAGGACAGACAGGCATGCATTCGCGCGAGCTGGCAGCAGGTGCAGCGAAACCCGTGCACTCTACAGTAACTGTGCGCCCCACCCAACGCGGGTGTGCGAGGCGATGTGCTGGCTCCCCAACCAGCAAACCCTGCCCCCGGCAGGCTGCCGCACCTCGGGTGTGTCGGTCTCCAAGTTGAGGGCCATCTCCAGCTTGTGGGCCAGGCTCTCGGCATAGTGGAACCCCACGCACTCAATCGCCACGTCAGGGCCCCCGCTGTCGGGGAACATGTCGTGCAGGGTGGACACCACGTCGCGCTCTGCAGTGGGGTGTGAAGGCGTGAGTGTGGAGGGCATGCGCAGGGCGCGTGTGTGTGTGTGTGAAGTGGGCGCTGGACAAACCTGAGGACAGGCCCGGGAGGGCACCATAGCATGCAGCCTGTCGACCCAGCCGCCTCCCACTGGTAGCCCAACTGCAGAGCTCTCACCTGCAACTTTGATCACTCGTCTGCAGGCGGGGCAGCCTCTCCGGCAGTACTCGCTGTCCAGGCGACACTGCCGCTTGCCAATAAGCACGGCCCCCACACATCGCAAGTCTCCTATACCAAGCCCCCTTTGTACTTTGCAAGTTCAAGCCACCCCAGGCTACCTGCAAAGTTGATGGTCTCCAGGAGCGGCATCTTCTGGGAAGCCCAATTGAGGCGGTACTGCTGCTTGTCAATCAGTACCACCCGGGCGGCGCCACGCACAAAGGCGCAGTGTGCAGCCACCATGCCCACTGCGGGCGTGCGGAGCGGGGACGGGAGGGAGGCGGGGTCTCAGGAGGCAGCGGCAGCGGGTAGCACAGGGCAGAGAGTGGAATGAAGTGCGTCAGGGAGGGGTGAGAGTCACTGCAGGTGCGGTCTGCGAGTGCACAGGCCTTCTCAGTTGCATGCACCCCTCCTCACCCTTACCCCCTCCCTGCTGCCACCCATGCACCTCCTGCCCCCCGCTGCAGTACAAAGGCATTAGCGACCCTCCCAGTCGCCCCCCTAGAATGCCCACCCGCCCACCTGGCCCTGCACCCCAGATCGCCACGTTGTCCCCCTCCTTCACTTCCCCCAGCTCCGTGGCGTGCCAGGCCGTGGGCAGCAGGTCCCCCAGGGTCACCGCTGCCTCATCTGGGATGGAGGGGGGCACTTTGAGGCAGGACACATCGGCTGCAGCAACAGGGGTGGGGTGTGGGGCAGGGCAGGGTGAGGAGGGGAGGCAGGCTTAGGCAGGAGCAGCGGCGCAGTTCCGTGTGGCACATGCCTTACTGGCAAACAGGCCCGGGGGCGCGGGGAATCCGATTCCGCTGTATCAGCGGCCGTGTGCAGAGTAATTCCACTGCACCAGTGGCAGGCTTGCCATGGGGAGAAACCTTGCGGCAGGGACCCTAATCAACACGTCCACTGCAGCAACGGAGTACCCCAGCAGGGCCCCTATCAATGACAATCCCCCTCTTGCTGCTCACCAAAGGGCACCCTGAGGTACTCTGCCTGCCCGCCCTCGTAGCCCCCGGTCAGGTGGCTGTAGCCCAGCAGCCCGGCGCAGTGGTGCCCAAACAGCATGTCCTGCTCCTGCCCCGGGTTGGTGCTGCAGGGGAGCGGCGTGGGGAGGCGTGGGTGGATGCATGAATGGGAGTGCAGGTAAGTGCAGGTGGTTGAAATTGCGGTGGAGAATGTCGGTAGAGCAATGGCCATGCACCAGCGGGTCCTGCTCCTGCCCTGGATCGGAGCGGCAGGGGGAGCAGGCAGGAGGCGGGAGGGCACGGGCATAGCGCACAGCATGCCCAGCTGGCCTCCCAAGAAGCTCACTTGTCACAGTAGATGAACAGCCCCCGGTGGCAGTAGTAGCAGTCGCCGCATGAGATGTTGGAGGCCACAGCCACCCGGTCCCCCACTTGCAGCTTTTGCACGGCAGGCCCCACCGCCTCCACTGCGCTTGCAGGGGGAGCAGGTGTGAGGGGCAGGGTGAGGGCGAGGGAGACAAGGTAACAGTTCCTGAGGGCTTTGGACGGCCATGGCAGCTGTATGGCTTTGCGCTGCGCTCCCTCGCCTCGCACCCCTCTCTGTCCGCCAATGCCCTGCGGCTCATGTCCTACTGTCCGTCACCTCTCGTCATGCCCTCTAGGCAGCTGCCCCAGGTTGGTGCACCCTTGCAGTGCACTCCTCCTCCCACTGCCATCCACACCCACACCCACGCTATGACCACACCCATGCTATGGCAACCCACCAATGCCCAGAGGCTCGTGCCCCAGGATGTCCCCCGACTTCATGCCGGGCAACTGTCCCAGGTAGAGGTGCAGGTCGCTGCCGCACAGCCCCGTGGCGGTCACCCGGAGCACCACGTCCTGCAGGGCGACACCCGTGCATGTGATTAGCTGCATCAATCCTGGTGCACAATTTCTGCTGAGCTGCCCGGTGGCGGTCCCCCAGATTGAAGCGTGCTGTGTGCATGGCGAGTCCAGCCGGGGGGCGGCATGCAGGGGGAGCAGGGCTGAGTCAGCCAGTCAGCGCTGCCAGCAGCTCAGGAAGCCGGATGACAGAGGGGATAGCGCAAGTGCAAAGGTAAAGGAGCTGTAGGGGTGCGCCCACGGGTGCGGAGCGCGCCCACGCGGAGAAGCCGGCCCTGTCAGCCCGCCAGGGGCGCCCGCTCACCTGCCCCCTCTCACCTTTGAGTCTGTGATCAGCGGCACGGGCACCTCCCCCACCCTCACGTCTCGCGCACCCTGCCACTGCACCGCCGCCATCCTGCGGCTCTCATCCTTGTTGGCGGTGGTGGTGGCGCCGGGGGAGGTGTCTTTCGAGGGCATCAAGGCGCCCAGAACCGAAGTCATGCCTGCTAGCTGCCTGGTCGGGAATTTGTTGTGCTGCCACTGCCTCGGACAGACGAGGGACGAACAAGATACAGGTGAAAGCTTCGCGGCCATGGGTCGAGCTGGTGTGGCCCCAGCAGTACAGGTGTACCTTTGCAGTGGCGGCGGCGGCTGCATTGAGATGCGGACGAGCCAGGTGGGCAGTACTCTGCTTGTGGAATGCGGGTTGGATGGCTACCCCATCTGAATCAGGCTGCACCAGGTTGTGGGTGATGACAAGCGCACGTGCGCTACCTGCCTGCATCCTCAGTGCGTACTGCACTCCCACCTCGTTTCGTGATGTGATTCGTTCACCGTGTGCTGCAGGGCATGGCACTTTCGTCTGAGGCTCAAGTTTGAGGGAAGATGCGGTCATGGTCTGAAGCATGTGTGGTGGTCGGTCAGTGTGGGGGAGTGAGCGTGGCAGGGGTGAGGAGCAAGGTAGCAAGGCAGACAGCGCAAAGAGCTGAGCAGCAGAGGAACATAACAGCGGGAGCAGCGAGCGGGCAAGGAAAGAACAGCAGGGGACATGTGTGTTGAATCTGAATCTGAGATGGACAGAATCACATTGAAGATTGCGTTAACAATAGAGGATCCCCCCTGCACAGCTGTCATGACATGGGTAGAGGCAGCACCGGTTGTCGGATGGGTGTGCAGCCGCTGGCACAGCGCCCTCAGCGCGCCAGCCGCACCTCCGACAACTGCCCCCAGCTGGGCCCGCTGGCCAGCCGCACGCGCAGCGGCACCCGCAGCGCCACCGCAGAGGCCGCCCCCTCCATGCAGTCCCGGAGCAGGCGGGCCACCAGCTCGAGGGCAGGCTCTGGAAAGGAGGCAGGAGGAGGGCGCAACAGTTGCATGCTTGGTGTCCGTGCGTTGGAACAGCTGCGTAGTATGCCACCCCCAGTGGCAGCCAGCACATGCCTTCATGTGCTGCATGCCCTTGCTGCCAAACCCGCCCGCCCTGCTCAGTATGTGTCGTGTCTTTGCCAATACATCACCCATCCTTGGCACATTTTCTTCTCTTTGACCCGCTGCCACCAAGTGTAACCTGCCCCTCACCCAGGCGCCAATCCAGCCCAGATGTCTGCCAGATGTCCGCGAAACTCACCCGCCCAGGTCACAACTACACACACCCCGCCCCCTCACCCGCCACCTCCACCAGGAACTCATCATGTATTTGCAGCACCAGGCGGGCGGCCCCTTGGGGCAGCGCTGCCGCCAGCTGGCAGTGGATGGCCACCATGGCGGCCTTGGCCAGGTCTGCAGCGGACCCCTGCGCAGCGGGGTGGGTGGGCGCGGGGGTGGAGCGTAGTAGGGTGGTGCTTGCTTTGAGTAGCACGGTTGCCTGCTGCTGTGCCGTGCCGGTCCAGCAAACCTGTAGATACACACATCACAGGCTGCCCACCAGCTCCCCTGCCGGCCCCAAGCCTCACAACCATCAACCCGGCCCCTCCCACAACCAAACCACTAGCAACAGGCAGCAGCAGCCCACCTGGCAGACGGTGTTCTTGGCTTGCCGCTCCGCCGCCGCGCGGAGGTGGCTGTTGGTGGAGTGGATGTCGGGCAGGTAGCGCCGGCGGCCCGCCAGCGTCTGCCAGGGCAGGGTGCAGGGCAGGGTGGGGTGCAGCAGTTTGAGACACCGTGAATGGGGCAGCGCTAATGCACTCGAAAAGCCTGGATTGCTGCAATCTGTGGTGAGGCAGGGCCGACGGCAGCCCCGCTCCGTTCCCTGCCTGCCTGCCTGCCTCCCACCCTAGAAGAGAGAGCAAGAAGAAGAGCGGGGTGTGCGTGGGCTGACCTCTGCCCCGCCCTACCTCCACATAACCCAGGCGCTTGCAGTCGGCCACCACCCGCGTCTGCCATGCCTCAATGCCGGGCAGGCCGCGCCTGAACTTCTCCTGCGGGCACGGCGACAGCACGGTACGACACAGCACAGCACAGCACGTTAACACTGAAGAGTGGATGTTGTCAGCTTGGGGTGGGCGCGGGCAGGCGTGGCAGGAGAGGCTCACACGCCGGAATGAAGGCTCTTCACATCCCAGCCCAGGTTAGAAAGCAAACAGAGCAACCTCAACATCCAACGTGCCGGTGGCCTCCCTCTGTGTGCCCCCCTTCATATCCAGTAAGACAGACGCCCCCCACCGCCCACACCGCGGTACCTGCGCCGCCTTGGCCTCCGCCACCGAGCAGCCGAGCTCATCTGCCAGCTTGGCGGCCCCCATGCCGTACAGCAGGCCGTAGGTCAGCTGCTTGGCATGGTCCCGCTGCTGCTGCGTCACCTGCAAAGAGTGGGGGCGAGGCGCAGGCAGGCGGGCAGGCAATGCTTCGCTTTGAAAAACACTTGCGTGCCTGGCTTGCCCAGCATTGGCCTCCCTGCACTGCGCCGCCCTGCGGCCCCAAATCTCCCTGATTCCAGCTGGCAGGCCCACACCCTCCCCCGCCGCACCTGGGTCGCCGGCAGTTGCAGCCACTGTGCCGCCAGCAGGTTGAAGGGGTCTGCTGAGTCGTCAGCAAAGATGCGGGCCAGCCCGGCATCCCCGCTAAAGTGGGCCATGAGGCGAAACTCGATCTGGCGGTAGTCGGCTGCAGCACGGGTGGGAGGCGACCGTGGGCGGTGAGGCAGGTGCGCCGCGGGAGGGCGGCTTGTGACACAGCCGTGGGCAGGCCAAGTGAGCGTCAGGCCCATACCACCAGCCTCAGTGCCCCAGGCTGGCCAGGGAGCAGGCAGTTCTTTCTACCGAGGGCCCGCTCACCAGAGAGCAGCAGGAAGCCGGGGGGCGCCACAAATGCGGAGCGCAGGTTGGCGGTGCGCATGGCGTGGCCGCCGGCGCTGCCTTGGCCTCCTGGGTCGCCCTGGCTGAGCAGCACCTTGTAGGAGCGTGGCTTGGGCACTGTCTGCAGGTTGGGCTCGTCCATGGCCAGACGGCCTGCGGAGTGGAGTGGGTGCGTGTGGGTGAGTGCACGGCGAATGAGAAAGAGCGGGAGGTGCCGACACGTCAGCACTGCTGTGATGATGAGAAGCATGAATGGAGGCGCATGTGGCGCGTGTGCAGCTGTGTTCAGGACATCGGGCCAGGCAGGCAACAATGGCAACACACCTGGGCGCAGAGCAGTGAGTAGTGAGCCAGCACGACCCCTGGTGCCTCCCCGTCTCCCCGCCTCAGCTGCCCCCGTCCCCAGCCAGCCCCTGCCCCGCCCAACCTGTGTCGGCACAGGTCTGGTTGATGGAGCCGCGTATGCGTTTGAGCACCAAGCCGCCAGGGTACGCCACCGGCTCTGCATGCGTCAGATGCATCTTGAAGCCCTGCACAAACCTGCACGGCCGTGTGTGGGGGCGGGAGCGAGGCGGCAGTGTGGCAGACGTACCGATGAGCTGGATTTGAGTGTGTGTGCCTGGGCAGGGTGCATGCGTTGCTCGAAATATCTTGGTTTCTGTTTGAATATGACCCCACCTGGTGACAAGAGTCTTCAGCTTGCGGTGCTCAAAGATGATGCGCGCTATGGGGTGCTCCGACAGCTCCAGCAGGACCTGGGCGGGCAGAGGGGGTCAGTCAGTGGAGAATGCAGGTCAGTCGGATTGGAAAGTGGGAGGGCAGCATCCGGGCAGCATGCCGCCAGGAAGGGCAGGGCAGGAGGTGGACAGGGGTCTGTGCGCACAAGTGGGATACGGCGTCAAAGCTGCCCTCGGCGCAGCTTTCCAGCGAGCTGAATGCGTGTGGTAACTCCTCCGCTCCAATCAAGCACTTGGCGCTGTGCCTCCTATTGTGTTCGCCTTCCTCTTGCCCCCCTCACCTCCTGGCCGGTGGAGAAGCCCCCGCTCTTGAGGTCCTTGGTGCAGGGAGGTGGTGGCAGCTTCATCACCTCAAACAGGATGCGGCTGACCTGGCGACACAAGGCAGCCAAGCAGGAGGAAAGTACAGCAGCACAGGGGTCAGCACGTGTGTGTGAGCGACGTCCCAAACAACCATTGGGGCGGCATCGTGCAGCTGAGGTGGCTCTCCAGCAGGGCCACTGCAGAAAGTCCCATGGTGCTAGCAAGCGTGCTGCAAGAGGTGGCGGGGCAACACACGCACACGCACCTCCTGTGGCGACGACAGGTTGAACGCCTCCCCCGCCTCTGCGTGCGCCATGGCCTCCAGCTCTTCAATGCGCCGCTGCAGCTGAGGCTCCTCTGCACGCACGCACGGGGTGCATGTGGCAGAGGCAGGGGCGGGGACGCCAAACTCAGAGCACGTGCATGCATGGTGCACTGCTGATCGTCTCATACAGTACAGGCTCACTGCTCATCATTCCCCATCCTCCTCTGCAGCCCTGCAGCCCCAGCTTGACAGACACGCCTCCTTGCCCCTTCCCCAGGAGGATGCAGATCAACCCTGCCCTTTGTCCGTGGCACGCTTGCTGTGCACAGAGCCCTGGCCCTACAACCCTCCTGCAACCCTAGCCCTGTAACCCTCCGTATGCATGTGTCGTCCAGCCCTCTGCTGCCCCTCCCATGCCATGCGTCCTGAGCGCCCCTCACCCGCGTTCAGTATGGCCTCGTTCACCCCCAGCCCCGCCGCCTCCATGTCCACAATCACCCGCACCAGGGGCATCTCAGTGGACCACAGCGGGGGCAGCAGCTCCTGCATGGGGCACCAGGGCAGTGGGCGGCAGTTAACACAGACCCAGCACGTTGCGCTTCTTCAAGACACAGACCTGCTCTGATCTGTTGGTAAAAGGCAGGAAGCCGGACTGAGGAACAGGTGGGCGGACAGCTGGCAGATCCGGAACTGGCGCACGGTGTTGCGGCAGGCGAGGCACACTTGCAAAGGCGGCGCCAAGGCCAGAGCTGCACCCAACGCCCCAGCTGTACCAAATCAGAGAGTGCAGCGGCTCACATCGCCACGCAGGCGCGCCCGCAGCAGCTGCCACATCTTGCGAGCCTGGGCTGCCCGCCGAGCTGCCTCCGCCCGGCGCTGCCCTAGCTGGGCCGCCGCGTTCTGCATCCCCTGCGTCGCCTCTGCCCACACAGCCTGCCCGCCCTTGGACCTGCAGACGGGCCACATCAAGCACCGTCAAGTCAGCCAGGGACGGATGCGTGACAGAGCGGCACAACACATAGATGTCAGGCCGGCGCCAGCAGCCCGCAAACTGCCTCACAACCGCAATGCCACTGATGCCCAGTTTCCCTCCACCCCCAACCCCGGTCACTTGAGCAGGCTGTTGAGGGTGTGCAGCTCCAGGCGGCCGCCGACGCAGGGGGCGTTGGCATCCATGAGCCGCTTGTCGTCGGGGGTGGACAGCCAGGCGGCGACACGCACATCCACCAGAGGGTCACACAGCGCCAGCTGGCAGCCTGCATGACATGTCATTGCACCGGCGGCAGTCCGAGGTCGGCAACTTGAGGAGGGTAGCGGCTGGGTTTGGAGCAGCAAACGGTGCCCATCTGCTGCCTTGCTGCCACCCCAGCTGCTCACAGCTGCTGTTGACATGTCCGTTCCCATACCGCCCGCCGCACCTGCGTCTGGCGGCGCCCCCGGCACGCCCAGCACGCCCCGCCCCTGCAGCTTTGCCAGCGCTGCCAGCTGCGCCCGCAGGTCCCACGTCGCCTTCTCCACCCCTCCCGCTGCAAACAGCGGCGCCAGCTCAGCCAGCAGCTCCGGCCGGCGGTGCAGCGGGACGTAGAAGGCCTGGCCGTTGCGCCAGCTCAGCGCCACGCCCTCCAGCCGCACGCCCAGGTCTGCAGGGGTAAGGAGGTGGTTTCAAGGTTGGGGGGCGGGCTGGGTGGGACTTGGGGCAGGCATGTAGGCAGCCTGGCACACGGGCAGGCAAGCAGAGACTGCAACAGCTTACAGGCTGGAGGGAACCACACCAGAGCGCTGCACCATTAGGACCCCAGGCAGCCATTTCTCAGGACGCCTACCAGTCGACTGTTTGTCAAAGGCAGCGTGGTCCCGGCGCTGCGCTGCCGTGGGGCCCTTGGGCAGCAGGGCCGCCGCTCCCGCTGCGCTGCCCGTGGCCACTGTGTCAAAATGAAAGCCGAAGAACTCGTAGCGAGGCTGCCGCGCTTGCTGCTGCTGCTGCTGCTGCTGCTGGGTGTCCGCGCCAGCTGGCGGCGCCAGCAGGATGGCGCACAGCTGGCGCACTCCCTCTGTTGTGTCCAGCAGATGCACCCCTGCCTTGCCACCATACTGCCAGTGGTCTGGAGGCAGATCCTCTGGCGGGGCATCCAGTACGTCATCCTCCCCAACCTCCATGCCCTCCCCATCAACCTCTGCAGCAGCCGCAACAGCCGCAGCGCTGCCACCCACCGACTGCGCCGGCTGCTGCCGCCAGGAGGCGGCAGCTGTGTCGACAGACCGCCCAGAGCCGGGGCCTGCGTGCCCGCTGGGCTTCGCCGGCGCCTGCCTGCCGCTGCCTGCACCGGCTGTTGGACCAGCTGCAGTCTGCTGCTGCTGCTGCTGCTGCTGAGGCGGCCCTGGCACATTCTGAGGCTGCTGCTGCTGAAAGGGCCCTGGCACATTCTGCTGCTGCTGCTGCTGCTGCTGCTGTGGCGGCGCTGTGCCAGCCTCTGGCTGCGCTGTCCCCGCCCCAGCCGCTGCCGCCTGCTGGGCCCCACCCTCTTGTGCCCCCGCAGCGCCGGGGTCGTCCGGGCTGCCCGCCATCTCAGCATCGCCGTGCGCCAGCTCAGCCTTGTCAGCTCTCTCCACCAAACGGAACGCCTCCTCAGCTTGCTCCCGCAGCTCGCGTGCCCGCCGGTTCAGCAGCTCCCTTGCGCCCCGCAGGATCTTCAGCGCCTGCCGCCGCACCAGGACCTTGTTGCGGCTATCGCTGCACAGGGGGAGCCAGACAGCATGCAGCATGGGCAGGGCGAGTGATGGAGGTGCTGCGAGTTTGTGCCAGGCTGGGTGTACATGGGTGTACGACCTTGCAAACAGCAGGCAGCGGCACCTGGGAGGGCGCAGCTGCCTGCTTGGGCAAGCACTGTGCATGCGCCAGCCAATCGCTGTGCTGGCCTCACCCCGCAAGCAGCTCCTCAACACCAAGTCCCTGGGCCCAGCACGGAATATGCAACACATCCTCCATGCAAACGACTCACGGGTTGGTGGCCTGGGAGGTGGCCAGGATCGATACAATCTGGTCCACATTCTCCACAGCAGCCACCGCCTCGGGAGTCCTGCAGCAGCGGGAGGCACAGGACGCGGGCGGGCAGTGTCAGGCCGCTACGCCTTGCCGACAGCGGCAGGAGCGACGGCGCAAATGCACGCGTGGCGCAAGTGGGAGCACTGGTACCTGTTTGCCATTCCACCTCAGTCCAGCCTGCCCCTGCCCATCAACACACCATCCACCGCAGCCACACCATGCTGCATCAAGCTCACCATAGCAAGCCACCCCTACCCACGCCCACGCCCAGGGCCACACCTGAGCCCGGCGCGGTACAGCAGGCGCGCTGTGAAGGCCTTGACAAACGGGATCTCGCTGAGGGCCAGGATCTCGGGGCGCACACCGTGCAGCACGCGGCTCTGCACGCATGCGCGGTGGGACCAACCAGAAACACATGGATGTTTGTATCACCAGGGAATTGGGGTGCAAACCGTGCAGTACACGGGCCCTGCCCCCAACAACATGCAGTCAGGAGCCCTGCGCAAATCCCACCTCTCACGTGAAACTTGACGAACAAGGCTTCCAAATCATACCCGCCCGGCCCCTTCACCTCACCCACAATCCACCAGTACAAAAGCACACCCCTGCCCATGGCCCGCACCTGGAACTTGACGATCAGTGCCTCCAGGTCGTACCAGCCCAGCCGCTCACAGAAGGCCGCCACCATGGAGGCAAAGCGCGCGGCCTTGTCCTGCCGGGGTGTGTGGGGAGGCAGACAGTCAGGGAAGGAGGAAGGGAGGCTGAGGTGTGCTGGTGCGGCAGGCGCAGCACAGCGCGCACGGGCAGGGCACACAGGGGAAAGAGGCGCTGAGCAAGCGGGGGTGGGCCAAGTAGGCAGCGGGCACGCTGCTGGACCGACCACGCGACTGGCAGGGCAGCTGAGATGTGGCCAGAGGTCCCCGCCTTACCTGCAGGTTCTGGATGTCTCCTCGCCCCACCCCAAACTTCTTCATGACAAAAGCAACGTCCACCTGATGACAGGAGGGAAAAGGGCAGGGTGGGAGGTGGGCTTGCGAAGCAGCGCAGAAGGAGGAAGCGCAGCGGGGCACACTTAGCCAGGCAGCACACCATGCTGGCACACCTGTGCTGCTGCTGCTGCTGCTCACCAGCAAGGCTTGGGTGGGGCTGCTGAAGCGGGACCCTCACATGCAGGCCACCTGTGTGCAGCCACAGGCGCACCCAGCCCTGTCCTACTGTTGGGGGGGCGAGTGGTAATGGTCTCACCTCTGCTATGATGTCGGTCAGCACAAGCGCCATCCAGAAGCGCTTGCAGATGCGCTCCTTGTCGGCATCTGCAGGCAGGCAGGCACATGGTGAGGCGGAGCGGCACCCAGTAAGAACGTGTCCTTTGGCTGCCCGCCAGCCAGATGCCTGCCAGCTCTGACTCGCAGCTGCCGCTTCAACACGCCGCTGCAGGTGCGTCATCCCCGGCAGAAGCACACGCTAGCCATGCACCAGTCCATCACATTGCTGACACAGCGCCCGCTGCCCCATCCCATCTCACCTTGCGCGCCGCCGCGGATGCCGCGCGCCACCCGCATCACAAACCCCCGGTCCACCCCAACCTTGGTGGCCACAGACGCCTCGGCGCTCTGCAGACACGCAATGCAAGAGACTTCACGCCACGTTGTTGCTGAAGTTGATGTGGTCGAGGCAACGTGCGAGTCGTGTTAACCGGGTGCAGAGCAAGGGCACAGTATCACGCCTCAGTGGGGGCGCAGGGTGGCGGCACCAATGCATGGCAACGGCACAGCCTGCGCAGTCCTTGCACACAACAACCCCCCACACGCCCCTCACCATCAGCATGCATGGGCTGAACCCGCTTTAATTGTGGCACCGCCACTGCCCAGCTTAGCTGGCTGAAACCCCCCTCACCGTCAGCGTGCCCAGCATGGATTCAAACCGCTTCCAGTCCAGCACTGCCTCTGCCCGACTTAGCCAGGTGGCTCAACCCTACCTTCCCCCCACCCACCCAATCCCACCCACCGTCAGCGTGCCCAGCATGGATTCAAAGCGCTTCCAGTCCAGCATGGCCACGGTCTCGGTAATGGGCACGCACAGGTAGGTCAGGTGCAGCTCCGTGGTCATCACAAACGACTGGCGGGCACGCGCCAGGTCGTCCTGCACACACGCAGAGGACAGGCAGAAGCAGCATATGTACAAGTGTGTGAGGTGCGGCTCTTTGGTCATCGCTGGCAGGTAGGCACGCGCCAGGTCAGCCTGCATTTGCGGTGCAGAAGGAGGAGCTGGATGGGAGTACTGGCAAGGGGTCTGCACACGCACGGGCACACATGCATCTGAAGGACATTTGCTGCCCCTGGGTCAGTGGACCCCCCAGTGCTCGCCTCCACCAGACCTTTCCCCTGCCGCACCAAGGTCAATCGCCCACCCATCCACGCACTTCCACCTGCTCCAAGTAACCGCCCCACCACCATCGATCGTGCACCCACCCACTGGCACCTGCCCACCTTGAGCACCAGGCAGGTCTCTGGCGGCAGCCCGCTGGCCAGCACCGCCTTGCCAAACGGCGTGGGCTGGTAGGTGCGCGACTGGTCGTCCCAGTATATAAAGGTATGGTCACGTGCGCCCAGCCAGCGCAGCGCGGCAATCGTGGTGTCTGCCACCTTCTGCTTGCAGGGAAAGCGTGAGTGCCGGCGTGTGGGGTCACAAGGCCAGGCATGCAGGCGTGTGGTGAGGGAAAGAAGGGCCCGCAGGGTGCAAAGGATGCACCGTGCACCCCTCAAATCAGCAGCGGCAGATGCCCAGCATCAAACTGCCCACGCCCTCCCTCACACCTAGCAGGTGCTCATGGCTGCCGGTGGGGGCGCAGCAGATGCAGCACCCCAGCCCCCACCTATGCCTGCCCACCGTGTGCCACCTGTGCAGCCTATTTTTTGCCATCCCCCTTTCGCACCTGGTAGTCGTTCATGGCGGCCAGCAGGGTGCAGCGGATGTAGCGCTCCACGTCAGCGGGCTCCACCACCGCCCCGCTCACCACCACCTCCAGCATCGCACGCTTCATGCCTGCACACAGCAGGGTGCAGGGGATGGGAGTTGAGGGGGTGCAGGGGTGTCAGGCAACAAGGCAGAAGCCACCTCGAACATCGCGAGTTCCATGCGTGAAGAATGGCAGGCGGGCTGGAACATAAAATCCCAATCTCCGCAAGCAACGATGTGCCCCCCCCATCGGCTCACCTTTCTTTCCCTCCACCAGGCAGCTCTCCACGGGCGCTGCCCCCGAGGTGAACAGCCGCTCCCCCGCTGCCATGGGGATCTCTTGGTTCACCAGGATGCACTCGCCGAGCGTGTCAATGCCGGCGCGCCCCGCGCGCCCCGCCATCTGCCGGTAGCTGCGGGGCGAGGAGGGAGATGGAGGGCAAGCGGAGAGCGGGAGAGCGAGAGGATGGATGGAGGACAAAAGGTGGGTGTGTGCATGCATGGCAGGGGGCATACAAGGCAGCAGGCCCAAGCTGTCAGGGAGATGCATTGGCGCAGCACATAGAGAGCCCGCTTCAGTCGTAGAGCCTCAACAAGGGAGCGCCGCAATTCGTTGTTGTGCTAGAACAAGTAGCCAAACAGGAACCCAGACGGCCTGCCCCCTCCCCATCGCACCAGGTGCCGTCGATGACGTTTGTGGGGCGGCCCTTGTACGCGTGGCGGATGATGACGCGGCGGGCGGGGAGGTTGACGCCCGCCGCCAGGGTGGAGGTGGCGCACAGCACGCTGACCGCGCCGCAGCGGTAGGCCGTCTCCACTATGTCCCGCTCCTCCACACTCAGCCCTGCACACGTTCGTTCCGTACCGCGGAATAAAGCGTAAAACAAAGCCCAGCAGTGGGCATCCACTTGAGAAGACGTGCCAATGGCGGGAAGAGCGCATATGGCAGCCAAGTCGGGTCAGCAACGACACCGCAGCACGGTCTGCCAGCGCTTCTTCAACGGTTCCGCTCCACCTCCCATGCCCCTGACTGGCCCCCTCCCCTGCCCAGCTGTGCCTGCCTGCGTGGTGGAAGGCCGCCCCGCGGGGGAAGCAGTCGAGCAGCGTGGGGTCGGCGCCACCTGGAACCCGCCGCAGGTCCTCCAGCAGGGAGGCGCGCGAGGGGCGCTGGCTGCTGGACCACCCCTTGCCCCGCAGCTCGCGCTCCGGGATCTCCAGCATCCTGCAGGGTGGGGCAGGGTGGGGCAGGTTGGAGCATGATTTGGGGAAAAGTGGGCATCCTGGGGATTCCCCGGATGCAGCACAACGGTGAAGTCAGGGCGGGTGAAAAGGCAGGGCAGGATGGTTCAGGATGGGATAAATAGGGCGCAAGGCTGTGCAAAAGGGCAGGCTGGGGGGAGGGCGAGTGAGCCATGACACATGCATGCCACAAGACAGGGCAGGTTATGGCTCTCGCACTGCCTGTCCAAGGCGTGGTTTCTACCTCGCTGCAGGCGGCGCCACCCACCTGGCAGCCCGGCGCGCGGTGTGCTCGCAGGCGGCCTTTGTGCCGCAGAAGATGAGCACGCTATGCCCGTCCTGCACCGTCTCCCGCGCCAGCAGCGCCACGTGGTCGTGGTCCTGCAGGGGTTGGGGTGGTTGAGGTTGTGGCGGAAGGGGGATCCTGCAATGCCTTGGGCAACAGCAGCGCCACGTGGTCATGGTCCAGCGTGCTATGGGATGAGCGGAGGGGTGGGGTGGCTGGGGCAGGGCGAGGAGAGGTGTGCGCACGCTGGCAGCCTGACCCGACCGTGCCCTACTTCTCACCCCGTTCCTGCTGGTGTCCCACCCCGCCGGCACCTCCAGCGTGCGCACCGCCTCCAGGCTCTCATCCTTCAGGGTCAGGCCCTGCAACCAGGTCGGGTCCAGCAGCAGGGCAGGCGTGTGCCATCTCAGCTCGGCAGGACAGAGCCATGCAGGACCGGGGCGCATGAGGCAGAGGGATACAGCTGGCAGGCAGACGGATTTGCCAGGTAGGCTGAGCAGCAGCTGCCAGAGGGCAGCAGCCGGCGGGACGCGCCTGCTTGAGGTGGGACTGCAGCGGCACTGGCCGGAAGTCGGTGACAAACAGCTCCGCGTTCAGCCACCTGCGGCAGTGTTTGGTGAGCCCAGTGAAGGTACATGTGCTCGATACATGCATGAAAGCCTGGCGTGCAGGTTGGGCAGTGAGCCATGTGCGGGTGGACAGTGCGGACGACGGCAGGCAGGAGGAGTATCAAGGGGCCACTCCACTTGCATCTGTTGTCCACGCATTATCACTCACCCAATCCTGCCCCCTCCCTATCCTCTGCTCCCCCGTCCCAGTCTGGCCAGTCACCCTTTCCTCCCTCCCGCCCCCTCACTTGGCCACTTTGTCCACGTTGGGCAGTGTGGCAGACATGCCGATGATCTGCAGCCCCTCAGACAGGTAGTCGTCGTCCTCGCCATCACACGCCGCCGCGGCATACCTGCGGGGCGGAAGAAGAGGGGCGCATGTGTGGATGGAAGGGGCCGAACCCCCGCCCCTCCTCCCCCACCCAGGTGCAGCTCTTCCTCCACCGAGCATGCGACTACCCCGAATCCAAGTACACATCTCAGCTTGGTGAGCAGAGCTGTAAATGGTCACCCCGCTCCTCCTCCACCAGGTAACCAGCTGCAGCCCATCCACCACCAGGCACCCAGCTAAACCCCACACCCGCCCAGTCGAACACACCTCAGCTTGGTGAGCAGCAGCTCCAGCTGGTACCCCCGCTCCTCCTCCCCCACCATGTGCAGCTCGTCCACCACCAGGCAGGACAGCAGGCCCAGCGTCTGGTCCTCAAGCATGCGGTTGATGCTGCCAGGGGAAGGAAGAAAGGGGCGGAGGAATGGTCGACGCATGAGGCACAAGGAGATGAGGAGGCACGTCGGGGGGCTGCCGCAGGTAAGCACAGGGCGCCAATCTTGATATTAGCCGACAACTCAGCACGGGCACAGGTACTGCCCCACACTGCCGCACCCACATGATGTTGGCCTTCTCAATGGTGCACACAATGACACCCGTCGTCTGGGTCAGTGCTGCCGTGCTGTGGTTGCCGCCGTAAAACTCCTTCACCTCCTTGCCGATTGCGCCCAGCACCTTGCTGCACGAACAGGGTTCACGAACAACAGATGAGGGCGTGGAGTGTGCTTGGGAAAGCAAAGCACATCGGGAGCAAGTGCCAGTCAGTAAGCAGCGATCCAATCCACCACCACCCGCCCCAGGCACAGCCTTGAATCATTCGAAACACGCAGCCCCCAGCCTCAGCCGCACCTCAAGTGCTCGCTCTTCTCAGAGCAGATGGATACAAAGGGCAGGACGAGCATGGCGGGGCGGTTGGTGGTCAGGATGCGGCGCAGCATGAGCACCTCTGCCACCAGGCTCTTGCCGCCGCTGGTGGGGGCGCAGTACACCAGGTTGCGGCCCTGCAGTACAAGAGCGCAAACATGAGCAAACAGGAGGGACATGGGAGGGTAGTGAGAACCGAGAGCAGCTCAGCCATCCAGCTTTTTCCATAACCGCTAGCACAGTATACCAGATTGAGCCCTGCCAGAGGAGGCCGGCAGGCAGACATTTGTTGGGTGCACGGCAGGTAAGGGGGCCGCAGTGATGGGCAGCACGCAGGCTGGATGCGCAAGTGGGTTCAAGCGCCTTGCGCCCACAACCAGGAGCCCTTCCCCAGCCCCAGCACTCTCAAACGGCCCGCTCACAATGAGCACGCCGGGCGCCATCAGGCACTCCGATTGCCAGTCGTACAGGCCGCCAGTGATGCCTGTGGCCTTGCGGAAAGCAGCAGCCAGATCTTCAGACAGGTACGACTCTGCGGGGGATGGAACGTGGAAGCGGCAGGCAGGAACAAGAGGGGCTCAGTGGATTGCAATGCAGCACAGCACAGCACAGCACAGCAGCGCAGGCAGCTTGCCCAGCCCAGCCCACGTCACACTTCACAACGTGCTAGCGTGATCCCTTCCTAACAGAGCAACTGAGTAGCACAGCGCGCACCTAGCATGGCTGGGTCAGCAGACTGCATCGGGCTTGCCTCGCCGTGCCCAGCCGCCGACGGCTGCCTGCCTGCTGCTCCCTCCTCGCCATCGCCCTCCGCCGCCTCCTCGGGTCGCAGCGACCGCCGCACTGTTTCAGGTGAGTGCGCGCCGGCGCCAGCCTTGTCTGGCGGGCTCCTGCTGGTGCCACGCTGGCGCCGCTGCTGCGGCGACGTCTTGCCGCCCGACTGCAAGTACTGGGAGAGGAGAGGCAGGTTGCGCTCTGCCTCCTCATCCTCACTCTCCTCGCCATCACTGTACACTGCAGGGCAGCAGGAGGTGCGCTGAAGTGTGCTGTGAGTGCGTGTGGACACTAGAGTAGTATAATATGGGAGCAGAGGCAGATCGAGTTCCTCATTTCCCTCGCCAGCCTTGCAGAGGCCCTGCAGGGCAGAGGCACTGCCTGCAGGCTTGCAGTGCGGAGGCACGGAATGGGGTGGAGACAAGCCAAAGCACACACACTACGCAGTCACATTTGCCAGCACCCGTCTCATCATCACTGCCGGGCAAGGCGCGGGCATGCATGCACGCACAGCAGGCCAGCAGAGGCAGCGAGGCAAGCCACTCACGGTAGTCAAAGGCGGCAGGGGCCTTGGTTGAGTTAGCCGCAGCCCCTGGTGCTGGCTGCTGGTCCACAGGGAGCGACGCAGCTGGGGCAGGCGGCTGCGGCTGGCCGCTGGCTGCCGGCGCTGCAGCTGCCTCTCCCTTCAGCGCTTCGGCCCCGCGTGGCCGCTTGCTGGAAGGCTCCGGCCGCTCCTCTACCGGTCCTGCTGGCGGCGGCGCGTTCATCGATGTCTGGCCCTGCGGCGCCTGCTGCAGCCTCTTGGCAGCAGGTGAGTGCTGCGCAATTACCTGCTCCAGGGCAAGCGCTGCCGCCAGTGACCGCTTCTGGCCGGCACCTATGGACACTCCGATGGCCCCAGGCTGGTGCCAGGCAGGAGGCTCTGCCTGTGGGCCCTCCCGCTGCTCTTCGTGCTGCTGCTGCTGCTGCCGCCGCTGCTGCTGGATAAAGTCAGCCACAGCAGGGGGCTGCACCGGCCCTTGTTGGTGCTGCAGGTCAGAAGCCAGAGGCAGCCCCCCCCAGTGTAGAACAGGGGCTGGAGACAGAGTCACCCCTGACGACTGCTGCTCCTGCTGCTGTGCCGCAACCGCCAGCTGCAGAGCCGACCGCCCCAGGCGGGACGTGGGCAGCTGCTCTGACCGGCCCCCACCGCTGCTCAGTGGTGTGGGTCCCACGGCGGCAGGGCCCAAGCCAGTGCCGGCCCCTGCTGGGGTGAAGGTCAGCTGGCGGGCCTGGAGCGGCGAATCCTCGGCTGGCCCTACTGCTCCTGCACCCATGCGCCCTGCTGCCTGCTGTTCCAAGTGATCCAAGGCGGCCAGGCAGGCAGAGTCGGGCGTGTCTGACCAGGCAGAGCCTGCAGTGTTGGAGATGGCGGAAGGCACAGTCAGATCGGCTTGGCTCAGATCGGCTCGGCAGTTGGGTGGGAGCAGCACAGGATGCGCATGCCAGTGCAAGCACTGCGGCAGCAAGCAATCCGCTCATGAGTCATGCGACCGTGAGCAATGCGCCCTGCCCTTGCTCACTTCTGGGCGCTTCCGCACTGGGCGGTGCTCGTGCCCCCGGCTGCAGCACCTGTGGCGCAGCTGGGGCAGCCAAGCCTGCCTGCTGAGGCGCTACCTGCCCCGGGGCCGCTTGCTGGTGCTGCTGCTGCTGCTGGGGATGTTGCTGCTGGGGCAGCTGCTGCAGTCCGGCTGGCGCGGCAGCCGCTGGCAGCTGCCGAGCTCGGAGGTCAGCAGTGGCAGCAGTGCCCCCTCCCAGATTGGCTTTGCGTTCCAGAGACTCAAGCTGCCTCAGGAAATCCTCGTCCACATCTGCAGCGCATGAACAGGTGGCAAGGGAGGGGCAGTAATCACGTGTCAGACAGAAAAAAATGACACTCACACCTGCATGGGTTAGCAGTCTGACCAGCTACAAGCAGTCAATGTTGCAGGCTGCACATGCATGCGGTGGCAGCAGCAAGCCCACGGCACTTTTTTGCTGGCCGCCCTTTGCACCTGAGATAGTGGAGGCACCGCCATCGGTGCGGCCAGTGGGCGGCGCTACCTCAGCGCCTGGCATCGTGCGCAGCCCCAGCTGCGCCTGCGGCGTCCGATCTGCCGTAGCAGTTGCCGGCAAAGGCGCTGCTGCTGCTGCTGCGAAGTCTGCAGGCAAGGCTGTCATCCCCGGCGCATGTGGCGAGCGACGCAGCGCCAGCTGCGGCACCTGCCCCACCCTGGCCGTGTGCTGCACCCGCCCGGTGCCACGAGTATCACCAGCCCCAGAATGTTGGGGTTGTCGCGCCAGCCCCTGCTGCTGCGACCCCCCAGCCGACGCCTCTTGCAGCGCCGCCTTTGCCCCTGCCAGGAAGCTGGCCGGCAACTGCTGCCGCTGCTGCTGCTGCTGCGGGGCCGGAGGAGCGGAAACAGCACCCGCGTGCTGCTGCTGCTGCCGGTGTTGCTGGGGCTGCACGGGCGGTGGCAGCACCAGGGGCAGCTGCTGGTTGGTAAGGTCGCGAGAGAGGGCGGGAGCGGGTGCTCGGGCAAGCACCGCCGCCGGTGCGGCAGCTGCTGGCCAAGTGCCCTCAGCTGCCACCGCCGCCGCCGCCGCTGCCGCGGCCACTGCTGCTGCCCCCCGAGCTTTCTCAGCGGACTTGCGCAGCGTCTGCCGCAGCAGCTCGCTGCTGCCGGCGTCTGCTGCACCACTGGGCCCGCCAGCACCCACCAAGCCCTCGTCCTCTGGCGTGTCGGGCACCTGCAGGGGTGGGAGCTCAGGGGGCACCCAAGTGGGGCAGGCCAGCAGGTGGGTGCAGCACCAACAGGTGGGTGCAGCACCCAGATTGTACGCTTACTGTCTCATACTTGCAGGAGTGGGCAGTCAGGGAAGCCGGCTCACATAGTCGACGCCAGGCAGCGTGTGCTGCACCGGAGACTCCAGCGCCGGCTCCAGCGATGAGCGGCCGTCCTGGCGGCGTAACGCTGCTGCCAACGCCTCTTCAGCAACGGCGACAGAAGGAGGCGCTGCTGCGGACAGGGCCGGTGGTTGCGCTGCAGTTAACGAGGGGCCAGAGCAGGAGCAAGGCTAAGCAAGTTGGAGTGGTGCCTGGCGGCAGCTGGCGGCGGGCGGGCGGCGCACAAACTTGCCTTGCGCTGGCGGCTCCTCCCCGTCGTCCTCCTCGCTCGAGTCGTCGGCCCCGCGACCCTTGGCGATGTCCCAGTAGAGGTTGTAGCTCTGTGAGGGCCTCCGAGCCCCGCGCCTGCTCCTCCGCCGCTCCATAGCCGGCTTGGGGGATCACTGCTGCATTTCTGACTGTTGCTAGAATCGCTTACGGTGCTAGCCTGGAGCGCCAAGCGACCGAAAAGCAACAGGTGGAGGGCGGTGCGCGGCCTGGGGGCTGCAAGAGGGGTGAGCAAGTGATCCTCTAGAGCGCCGTGTCGTAGCAGTGCAACAGAAATGGGTCTGACGTTTTTTTGCTGCCTGCTGCTGCGCCCTGCTGCGGGAGAGTGGCGCCATGAGCCTGGGGCGTGCCGACAGCACTCCCGATCGCATTAGCAGCGACTCACTACCACCCTGGAGCCTCTCGAGCAGCCGATGGTCCACACTAGGAGCGGGCGAGGCGCCTCCCCACCACCGCAGGCTGAAAGCCGTGTTAGATTGCGAGGGAAGCAAGAGACGGGCGGCAACGAGCCTGCGGGACCTGCCAGCATGCCCGACACCCCAGTGTCGCGCCGCCGCCGCCCACCCGCCGCTGCCCTCGCGCCCCCTCCCGCCAGGGCCGCTGCGGTGCAGCGCGCCTGGTTTGTGCAGCTGTTCTGCTATACCGCCTGGTTCACGCTGCTCTACACCGGCACCGCTTCCTACGAAGGTGCGCCTGCAGCTGCATGGAGACGGGTGCTGGCCGTGCGAGCCCGCCACTGTTGCATTCTCTGCTTTGTCATGCCCCTTCCTTCTCACGGTTCCGTGGGGTGCCCTCCAATGTAACCCGCTCCAAACCCTAACCTCCATTCCCTGGCTCCCCCTTCCCTCTTACTCTTCTCCATGGCCCCTCGCTCGCAGGCGAGCCTGTCCTGGTAAAGTCTCGGGACCTGCCCCTGCACTGGTTTGACGTCCTGTTCCGGCGCACGGGCGGCATGCTGCTCTTTGGGCTGTGGGCCATGCGCGTAGCCGCCGCGCGCCTGCTGCCCGGCGCCTTTGACGTGCGCGCCGAACTTCTGTGGCAGCCGGCGGCCATCTATGCGGCACAGGCGGCGGTCCGAGTGGTCATCTATTATGCACATGTGGCAGGTGGGTGGGACTGGCAACTGGGGTGGGGGGTGTATGAGGGCGTGAGGGCAGAGACGGGCGGTGAGTGGCGGGCGGGGAGAGGGAGGGCAGGACGAAAGGCATCGAAAGCTGAGGTATTCGGCGCTGCATGCACGCATCCTGCCACCACCGAGCACCAGTCCTCCACGCCTGCACCCATCCGCACACCCTTCCCGCTCTTACGCTGCACTCACACTCTACCAACCGCCCCCCAGCGGGCCCCATCCTCAGCCCGCAGTGCTACGCCTTGGTGCACCACCTCATGCCATGCGTACTCTATGTCGCCCCTGATGTAGGCCTCATCCTCTCCCCCCAGCGCTACGCGCGAGACAACCTGTCGCACCCGCCCCACGTCATGTCGGACCACATCCTGCTGGGGGCCGCTGCGCACGCTGGGCTGGCCAGCGAAGCCGCGCTGGTGCTGCTGCACTGGGACCATGCGGCGGCCGCCGGTGGGTGGGCGATGCGTGTGCGGGGCTCGGGGCATGCAAGCATGAAGCGGAAAGGGGCGCCCCGAAGCAGGCGTGGGTGCCAGGCTCGATTGTGGGCTGCCACGCTGCCTGCGCTGCCCATGTGCCCTGGCTATCCTTGCCTCATCCGAGCCCTGCCCTGAGCACGCCCTGTGCACCAACCCCTGCCTCACCCACCTGCTGCTTCAGGGTTTGGCGCCACCCTGCTGCTGCGCGCTTACTCAGCAGCTGCCGCCAGCCTGGCGGCCCTGGTCAGCGCGGAGTGCTACTTCACAGCCCGCTACTTCCACCCCCCGCCAGAGATCCTGCTGGCAACCGCCATCGGGGCAGCCCTGTTCCAGCTGCCGCTGCTGCTGTATGTGCGCTGGGCCTTCAACCGCCGCGGCACCCTGGTGAGCGGCAAGGCTGCCACATGCTCCGTGGGGGTCGCCACAGGGACTCCTGTAGCCATGTAGTTGGCCGGCTGGCTGGCAGGGTCAGTAGCATCAACAATGACGTCATTTTCGCTCTGCACAGCCCAAGGTGTTGAATGCTCGTGGGTCCCCTGTAAAGTGCGGCGCTGCCGGCGGAAGTGAAGCAAGCAGACGGGAGCATAGGAAGGAATGCACTGAGGAACTTCAGCTGCAGATCTCATGGCTTATTGCCGGGGCATCAAGTGTGAGATAAACATGCTGCTGGCAAACGTGGCTGTGGCAGCGCCGCCACCGGTGGCGGCGGCGGCGTCCTGCCTCTGTACCTGCGGCGGGAAGGCCGGCAAGCGCGCTGATTGGCTGAATGTGCTTCAATATTTGCTGTCAAAATGGACCAGCAGGCGGTGCTTGACAAGCTGCAGGCCCTGAGCATAGCCCATGAGACCCACACGCACCAGGCGGTGATGACCTGCGAGGCGCAGGTATGCTGAGCCATGCAAGCCAAGCACGAAAGCTCAGTGCAGCAAGCGCACCCCCCAGCCGCACATGCCCGCCGCTGAGACCTTGCACTTGCTGCTCCTGGCCCGCTGCAGGTTGCGGCGCTCTCCAATGTGGACGGGGTATGTACCAAGAACTTGTTTCTCAAGGTGGGGCGCCGCTTCTTGGCAGGCGCTCGGCTCTGCCGCCGCCGCCAGCGCCGCCGCAACTCGCCAGCGCCACTGCTGCTGCCACCGTGTGTTGCCCCTGGTGGTGCCTAAGTTGAACGGCAATGCCCGCCCCTCCTGCAGGACAAGAAAGGGCGGCTGTACATTGTGACAGCCCAGGCGGACACCAAGGTGGACCTCAAGGGTGAGCCTGCCGGCCTGCCAGTGCAAGCGGAGGAGCAGCGGTGCAGGTGGAGGAGGCCAGTCTGCCTGCCTGCCTGGCTTCTGATGGGTTGGCGCTTGCATCCCATCCCTGTCACGTGCCTCATCAGTTTGGGACCGGTGGCATTTTGCCTTTACATATTCCTGCGTGCCGGCTGTGCCGCCTGCTGCCCCGCCCCCCGCAGTGCTGTCGGCACGGCTGGGCACCGGCAAGGGCGGCGTGCGCATGGCGCCTGATGAGCTCATCACCTCGGTGCTGCAGGTGCGCTTGTGCTCACTTCCTGTGCGTCTTCTGCTGTGCATCTGAGTTTGTGTGGTGCTGATGAGCTCATCGCCACAGTGCTGCAGGTGTGCTCGCCCCATCGTTTTCTATGTGCTTCTCTTCCTTCTGTTCCACAAACGCTCCTCCACTCCTGCTGCGCTTGCCTGCCATCGTGTGCTCACGCTTGCAAAGCAGCTGCTTGTGAGCGGCCCCCCAACCGTTTGCCCGCTTGCTCTCACCTCTTGGCCCCCTGCAGGTGCCTCTGGGCAGCGTCACCCCGCTGGCTGCCTGCCAGCCCTCGGCCGCAGGGGTGGCCCTGCTGCTTGACCAGAAGCTGCAGGCGCAGCCGCGCGTCTTTGTGCACCCCCTAGTCAACACCTCCACCTGCGTGCTGTCCCCGGAAGGGCTGGAGGCATTCCTACGGTGGGTGGGTGCTTATGCGGGCGGGTGGGTGCTGGCTGGAGGTCACTGGTTTTGGGCACTGGTTTGTTGTTGCTGGCTGGGCCGAACACTGGTGGGTTGATGCTGGCTGGCTGGGCCACTGGCTTGTGAGTGGGTGTGGGTGGGCCGGTGGGTGCTGCACTGCAGCAGCGGGCATGGCGCTGGACGCTGCGAAAGGATGCATGCGTGGCTGCCTGGCTGCGGTTGCGTATCGACCTGAGGAGGTGCATGCACACACGGCATGTCTTGCCGCAAACCATGCCGCCGCGCCCTGCCTGCCTGGCCGCAGGTCTGCTGGACGGGAGCCTGTGTGGGTTGACCTGGAGGCAGAGCCCACCATTGACCGAGACAACCCGCCTGACCTCAAGCAGTACGCCGATGCGGCAGTACCACTGGCAGCAGACGGCGACGCTGGCACTGCAGCAGGTGCCCCCGCAGCGGCGCCCGCAGCGGCGGCAGCCAAGCCAGCGGCGAAGCCAGCAGCAGCGGGGGCGGCGGCGGCGGCAGGGGGGAAGAAAGCTGCGGCGGCGGGCGGCAAGAAGGGCGGGGCGGCTGCGGCGGCTGCACCGCCGGCGGCCTCACAGCGGCCTGACGATGTGCTGCGGCTGACTGATGAGCTGGTGGCCAAGGTGTGCCTGCTGTGCTGTGCTGTGCTGTGCCTGTTCTGGTGCAGCACAAAGATGCACGAGACACCTATGCACAGCCTCTTGCTCGGTGCTGTGCCTTTTGACTCGCCGTGGCTGACTAACGAGCTGGTGGGCATTGTGCAGGGTGAGGCGGGCCTCTGGCATTGGCCCGCATCCTTGTCCTCCTCCTGCTCTTGCCCCCAATCAACGCTAATCCGCTGCCTACGGCTCGCATCTCTCTGCTGCAGGGTGGAAACGGTGCCCTCGCCTGGGCTTGCATTGAGCTGCTCTGTTTCATCATCATCCTCGTGCTTTCCTCGGTCAAACCAACTTGCAGATTGCGGCCACACTGATTGGGGAGCAGGGGCTCCAGGGAGTGGACGGCGACGTGCGGCGGCGCCTGACTGCTGACGTGGCAGTGGAGCTCAATGCGCTGCGCAACGCGGCTTATGCTGCCGGGTTTACCGCGGCCAAGGGAGCCATTGCTGCCTCCATCAGTGGGCAGTACGCGTAGTTGGCAGCGGCGAGTTGGCAGCAACGGAAGCAGCACACGGCAAGCATGCAGCAGGGGCAGCAGCAGCCTGGAAGCTGCACGGTACCCAGCAATGCGCCTGCTGTCTGCAGGCTTGCAAGGAGATCATGCTGTCACGTCTGTGTTTAAAAAAGAAAACTTGGAGTTGACTCTCTCAATAGGAGAAGGCTTTGACATGTATCAAGAGAGGGGCAGCAGTTGGCCTGGCTGCAGAGCGGGACAAGGCAGGGCAGGGCAGGGCAGGGCAGGGTGGGGCAGCGCACAGCCGGCCTCTCGATACCTGCACGTGTGGCAGTTCTGTGCATCCACTGCCGCCCCCGCCACCCCTTCTGTGCCTCTTGTTCAGTTGCTTGCAACCTGCTACAGTTGTTGGGTGGCAGCTAGCATCCGAGGGCGGGGCAGCGTGGGAAAGCAGCATACGGCCGCACAAACTAGCTGCCGTCACAGCAGAAGCATTCCCTCGACTGAGCATCCTCTGTTTCGGTGGGCGTCCGTTGTGATGCTCAGGCTGCTCCTTCTAGTCTACTGCTGCATGAAGAACTCCATAGACTCCTGCAGAGGAAGCAGCAGGTGAGGCAAGCAAAACGCAGGCTAGCACACACGTCAGCTGTGGAACATGGTTTGCAGGGGTGCGCACACAACCTGGACAGCAACAGGTTCTCAGGCCAGGCAGGCCAGGCAGGCAGGCTGCCGCAGGAGACTTGCCTTGGGGTTGGGCTTGATGGTGGCCGCTCCTTCCTGCCAGTTGGCAGGGCAGACCTGCGGGGGCGGGGCGGGGGCACGAGCAGGCAGCCAGGCGGGATGAGAGCAGCGGCGGTTTAGGGGTTTTAGGGGTAGGGTTTTACACCCTAAAACCCTATACCCTATCGGGTGAAAGACACGTCGGCCCAGCGCCGGCTCCCCATCTCTGCTCATGCGCAACGTGCCCAGACCCAGTCACCCTCCCCATTTCCCCAAGCCTTCACCCCACACCTCCATACCCAATGCACCGCCCTGCCAGCGTCACGCCAGCCTCACACCCCACACAAGTTCGTCCCGATGCAGACCCATTTCTCCGTGCAAAAAGCCTCGTGAATGCAACCCCCCATGCTGATTGGGCGAGTGACAACTCACCTCCCCATGCTCATCCACGAACTTGAATGCCTTGAGCAGGCGCAGCGTCTCGTCCACTGCAGGGGCGCAGGGGCAAGATATACAGTTCACACGTTAAATCACACACATCCTCCCACTTCATTGGCACACACACACACACATCAAGCCGGCGCAGGGCGTGCACTGCAGGGCCGGGACAGCAGCTGCTGGTACGCAAAAGCCATGTTTGGCAGCGTTGCATACACGCCGTACCGCCGCCGGCAGGCGCCCCCTCCCTCCGTCTGTCCGCTGTGTGTTTCGGGAGAGAGGCAACAGAGTGCGCCCACCGCTGCACACTCCCTCACACGGGTAATGCGTCTACAGGCGCAGGCAGATGGGAGGCACAGGCGTGCAGGACCAGCTTGTGACGGGCGCAGGGCTGTGCTCACCGCTGCGCCCCACGGGCAGGTCGTTGACGGTCTTCTGGCGCAGGGTGCCGTCGGGCCCGATGATGAACAGGCCGCGCAGCGCCACACCCGCGTTCTCCCCCTCCTCAATCAGCACCTGCATGTGGTGGGCCGCCTGGGGTGGGGTCAAGATCAGGGTTGGGTAGGAAGGCGGGGAAGGTTCAGGGCAACTGAACCGAGGTGTGTGCGAGGGGTCCCCCTCAATCTGCCATCTGCAGCTGTTGGGCAGGCGAGAGCAGGGATGTGGAGTGAGTCGAGCATGCGGAGCGGGACACGCCCCTGCTCCCCGCCCTCCTCCACTGGCACCTGCAACCGGAAGGGAAAGGGCAGGACGGCAGGGCAGCAGGAGGCAGCAGGACGGCAGGAGCAGCAGAAGCAGGGGTCAGGCGAGGCAGGTGAGGCAGGCGGCCACAAATTGCTGTCTCCACCCGTTGCAGGGCAGGCAAGCATCCAACTCCGCCATGCCCAGCGCACTGCCCCCCCAGCTCAACCTGCACCCACGCCAGCTCAGCCTCTCGCTGGCCCCCAGCGCACCTCATAGTCCTTGGCGATGCTTTTCGTGATGTCTGCAGGGGTTGCAATGACCAGAAGCATGGGCGAAAGCATGGTTCATGATGAGACAACTTGGGATGTCAGTGGTACACGGGCGCAATGCGGGGAGGGGTGTTGGGAGTGCGTCAAGGTGGTGAATCAGGCGGGCAGTACTGGGGCCTGCGCAGGCGGGGGCAGCAGTGGGTTAGGGGTGGGGTGGGGAGGCAGCGCAAGAGCGGTGCATGGGCTAGCCGTGGTGTGGGGGCCTGGCTGCAGGTCGCAGCATACAGGCAGTACGGGGGTGGGACGGGTGGCGGCGTCAGAAGGCGGGGAGTGGGGATGCGTACGAGTGTAACGGAACCTGTAGGCGGGTGGTGAAGAGAGGCGGTACACAGGCAGAGCATGCGGCAGCAGCGATCAGGCACGCTGGGGTGATGGGTCAGGAGCAGATCGGAGGCACAATTGAAGCCAGCTGCAACAGGCTGTCACAGGTGCCAAGTACTGGGAGGTGCGTGGCCTGAGGGCGGTACGCCGACCCTGCAGACCGGCACTTGGGCAGGCGGGCGGGCGGGCAGCTGTACCGCAAAGTGGCGATACCATGATTGCCTATGACTCAGCCAGATCGACTGAGCCTGACTGAGCTGAGCTGGCACTGCTGCAAAACTAGCACCTGGTACTCCCGGGCTAAGCTACTCCCGCCCTGCCCCGCCCAATCCATTAGCAGCAGGCGCACCTGACAGCAGCGGGTAGGAGAGGCCGCCGAGGCCGCCCTTGTTGCGGGGCGTCTGGATCCACGCCAGGTGGCTGAACACGCTGTCCACGCTGGCGCCGATAAGCTGGCAAGAAGGGCAGCGGGCACAGGGAGGAGCGAGTGGATTAGCATGACGCGACCCTGGCAAGGTGAAAGAGGGGTGCAGCATCGACGAAAGTGCGGCGCAGCATGGCACAGCAAGGGGCAGCATGGAGTGGGGCGCGTAGGAGCAGCAGCTGGGTCACAGGGCCCGAGCAGGAATGGCGCCGGCTGCCACAAGACCACGCGACCACCCTGGGTGGCGGCCGGCACAACTAACACCTGCGTGCTCATCGCCTGCCCGGTGTCCCACATCCTCCCAGCCCCACGCCTACACCCGCCGCTCCCTCCCTCCGCGCAACCATCTGTGCTGGCACCAAAACGTGCGCCCCTCACCTCCACTCCGATGGCCTTGAACTCCTCGATGCGATCAGAGAAGGCAATGATCTCAGTGGGGCACACAAAGGTCCAATCAAGAGGGTCTGCGGGACAGGTGGGTGGGTGGGTGGTGTGGTGTGGTGTGGTGTGGTGCGGTGCGGTGGGGTGGAAGAACAAGAGGCTTGGCGAGAGGAGTAGCAGCGGTCTCATTGGTTGCTTGCACTCCTGGACGTGCTCGGAACAGGAGTGATCTCCTGCGGGGCACACACGCGTCCGGTCCGGTGGGTGGGCCCAGGAGTGAGGCGAGCGCCGATCGAGGGGAGTGTGGGGTGGTAATGGCAGGAGGGGGCATGCCGTCAGCGCCCCTGCTCCAACTCGCCGTCAAGCAGCGCAGCACAACCATGCCAAACAGCTCCACACGCCCGCCAGACAGACAGACAGCAAGCCAAGGCTGCAGGCCATCCCGCACAACCCAGCCAGCCACCCGCGCACAGCAGCTGCGCCCCGCCCTGACGCACAGAAGAAGAGGACCACGTATTTGCCCTTGTAATCCGCCAGGGACACGGTCTTGAAGTCGCCGTCCACCACAGCCTGCCCGGCAAAGGCAGGCGCTGCAAGACAGCCGGGGCGGCAGGGAGGGGGCCAGGACGTCGGCGCGGGCGGCGGGTGGGCAGCGACGCCGGGTTGGCGGCGCAGGCGTTCCTCCGGCTGCACGACCTTTCATGCACAGCGCGCCTTCAAAAGATCAAACACTGTGATCTGTGCACTCCGAGTGCACCGGAAGGAGGAAACAGGGCTTGGCGCACCACAGCAACTTTTTGAAGCGCGCCATCACCGGCGCTCAGCTGCCGCTACGTTGGCCGTCGATGCAATCGTGATGTGCCGACCCTTACATGCCTCAATTGGGTCCCTCCGCACCTGGCTGGCCAACAGTGCAAGGCATTTCTCGTTGAGAAGCGATCGCGGCGCCGGGGCTGTCCTGGCTGCTGCTGCTGCTGGTGGGTAAGGGGTTGCTGGGCCGCAGTATGCAGTGCCAAGATGGTCATGTCACGGAATGTGAGACCATGCTGTGGCCACCTCCACATCGTGCTGCGGGTCTTGCCAGCGATCCTGTTGCCAGCAAGCGCAGCTGTTGGCTCAATTGGCCTCCCCATCGCGTGTCGCATCGCGGAAAGGGGCTACTGCTGCTTGGCGCTTCGCCGGGGAGGCTACGCACAACGTCCGAGCCCTCTGCCCACGCTTGCACACTGGGTTTTGCTGCTCCCGCAATCACAGATCGCGCAAACACATGTGAGTTGAATGTTGGCAATGGCCCTCATGCCAAGCGGGCCGCAAGGAGGCCGGGCCTGCCCCCATTTTTGGCGGGAACCCGCAGGAGGGCCTCCCTCCGCCCTGTCGCTCCCTGGACGCCCTGAAAAAATCACAATTTTCGGTCCGGTCGGGTTGGGCAGGCGGTGGTGCCCGGGGAGCCCACCTGGGGCAGGTGGTGCTGCGGGAGGTGCACAAAGTAGCCTGCACGAGCAGGGGCTTTGCGCAGGGCTTTGAGCCGCCGCGGCCCTTGCAGGCCCCACTGTCCAATAATTGAGCCCTGCGACGCCCTCCACCCCTGCCACCCTGCAGAGGAAACCCTCCCGCCCACGCTACCCTCGCCGCCGCCCGCACGCCCGCCCTCCCGCACGGTTTGCCTGCGCTACGCGTCCATACACTGGCCCCTCAAGATCAAAGCCACCGCACCCATCATGGCTGACAGGGCGTCGGTGCACAGTTCTTGCACAAGCCAGAGCCAGTCTGTGGCCACCCCTGTTGCCAGGCGCGAGCCGCTCCCCGCACGCCGCTGGCACGAGCTGGGTCCCCAGCTCGCCGCAGCCGCCTGTGCTGGCGGCAGCAGCAGCAGCTGCGGCGGCTGCCCCGCTGCTGCCACCGCCACTGCCAGCAGCGGAGGCTCGACCCTACTGTGCGTCTCTGGCGCCCCGCGCAACCCATCAGCAGCACCCTACAACGCCATCGACGGTGCACCAGAGAGGGTGCCAGCGGCCCGGCTGCCTGTGACCGCAGCCCCCGCTGCTGCACCAGCACCCACAGTGGACCTGGTCAACACTGCCCGGCTGGGCAGCGAGCAGAGGGAGCAGGGGCAGGCAGCGGGGGAGGAGGAGGCGTGCATGACCCCCCGAGTGGGGCGGTTCAAATTCGGCACGCCGCTCAGCAGCCCTGCGGCACCTCGCACCCTGCCGGCCACAAGCACCCTGCTGGGCGCGCCCTCCCCCCAGGCCACCCCCGTATGCACGCCGCAGTGCAGGTGAGATTGCAAAGCTGCCAGTCGCCTGGCTGTTCCATCCCTCCTCAGCTGCGGCCCTCTGCTCTGCGCGCTGCCTGCTGCCTGCCCCCGCACACCACACGCTGTCTCGCCTGCCTGCTCCCCGCAACGCATTGCCCCCTTCCCATGCCCCAACTGCCTGCCCGCCCACCTGCCCGCTGGCCCCCTTTGCAGCGCGGTCCTCTGCACCCCCCGCAAGGCTGCCCCTGCGGTGCCACCCTCACCTGCAAGGAGCCCTCTGGACCCACCCGGCCTGCACCCCATGCGCCCCAGCATCGTCAGGCTCACCGGTTCAGGTGCGCCCGAGCGGCTCCACCTGCCATGCACATGCACATAGCGTGCTCAGCAAGGGACGGACCCAGTGGCACCTTCTGCCTGGCCTGCTCGCCAAGACTGCCTGGCCAGCCTGCCTGCCTGCCAGTGGCGCCAGCAGCGGGCGTTGGTTGTGTACGTGGCGGATGCATCGACCGCCACGTCCGCTGCACCACGGAACTGTCTCCCACTGGCCGCACAGCTGCCCCACTCACGTGCATTCCGCCTCTCCTGCTCCTGCTTCCACTCTTGCAGTGCGGCTGGTGGGCCAGCGCATCATTGCACTGGCCCAACCCTCCCAGCGCGCCCCGCTCATTCCCGCGCTGCCCTTGGCATCTGCTGAGTCAGCAGCCAGCGAGGGCCACACCACGCAGGTGCGGCCAGCGAGTGTTGTGTGTGTGCGGTTCATCGCACCGTCGTGCATAGCTGGGAGGCCTGCAAATGCCCCCCCACCCCCAGGCTGCCTGCCCGCAGCACAAACATTGCTATGCGCTTGGTGGCACGCCCGGCGGATCTTTTGGCCCGCGCTCACGGCTGTGAAACCCTACACCCCGACTTTGCTGTGCTTCTGCAGGCCGCCGCCAGCTGGCACCGCGAGCTGTCCTTTGCCGACCTGCTCTCCCCCCATGCCCAGCATGGCAGCACCCCCGGTGCCGACGCGGCATGCCCTGTGACTGCAACCGCCACGCCGGTCACCCCACTTGTGCCGCTGCGGCTGGCGGGTGCCGCTGCCGGGCTGCTGGCTGAGATGGCTCTTACTCCCCGAAAGCGCCCCCGCAAGAGCCAGGCGCCGGCGCGTGCCGCGGCGGGGGACGCGGCACCAGCTGCCGCTGCCGCTGCTGCTGCGGCAGTGGCGCCGGCGCCGGCGGGCGTGCCCATGCAGGGCGGCTCCCAGGGCGAGGCGGCGGCTGCACAAGGCGTCGCATGGCCTGGCACGGACGGCGACCACGACGCGCAGGCACCCCCTTGCAAGGCCTCCAGGTGGGAAAGGGAAAGCCTGAGAGCCCGTGCCTCTGCTTGCTTTCTGCCTTGGCAAGTGTGCAGTGCAGTGATGTGCCGCGCGGCAAGTGCGTCTGCCCGCGCCCGCGAGACAAGTGTCCGAGGGTGCTTGCCCACCGGAGCCCGCCCTCCCTCTCGGACCCTGCCTGCAGGCACAAGTAGGGCGTGCGCGCCCCTCGGCGCCACGCTGCCAGCAGCAACGAACGCCCAAGTCACACTGCCAGCCTAGTGCTGCCAACCCAGTAATGAACGCCCACAACCCCTCCGCCGCAAACGACCTGACAGCGGTCCCTCCCTCCTTCAGGCTCCACCAATGCCCTTCCTGCACACACCCCTGTGCCTGAAATCGCTGTACCTCCTCTTACGCCGCCCCGGCCATAGGCAGGCTGCTGCCACCTTTCTGTGGGGCAGCCCCTTGCCTCATGCTCTCCTCTCTGGGCGTCCGCCGCCTCCTTTTTCCCACGCCCTTCCCACACCCTCAACCTGCTGCACCCCTCTCTTTGCTGAGCCCCTGTCCCCTCAGCTCCCATCGCCGTCACCAACTCACCCCACCCATGCATGCTCCGGGCCTTCACCGCCCTCCCACTCTGCTCCTGAACTCAACGTATGCACTTCCCTAAGCGCAACCTGCCCCCGTTGAAGGCGGCAGCACACGAATGAGGTCCAACACCCCTCCCCCCCCGCACCAGCCAGAAGCAAGCATGCCTTTGCATTGTTGAGTAGTCATCCTCCCATCCCTGCCCTGCCCTGCTACCCACCTATGCACACAGCCGCCGGCCACTGCTTACCACTGGGCGGCCCCCGTCCCTTCCCTGCCCTTTGCTTCCGGGGGCGCAGTTGCTGCGGCAAAACCTCCCCTGCTCCTATCCCCGCTCCACCTCTCCTGTTTTTTCCTGAGCACTTCACTTACCTAAGCACCGCTGTGTGCCTATTCGCGGTCAGCCTATCTATCTATGCATCCAACTCTACCCAGCTGCCTCGACCCCTTCAGGATGGCTCTCCTTTGGCCCCACCCCCCACCCCCCCAGCCCCGTATCGCACAAACACAGCATGTGCACACACTGCACGCACGCACACACTCGTGCGCACACACACCTACCCATGCATACACACGCACACAGCGCCATACCCGCTTTGCTTTTCCCCCCTTCTTTTTCGCAGCACCCACCCCCCGCACCTCCTCCCTCCGCCGCATGCATGCGCTGACGACCGACGTGACCAAGGCCTGCCCCCCCGCCGCCCTACCCATGCCCTTCTTCCCAGCACTGCCCCCTCCGCATAAACACCCACTTGTTTTCATTTGCTGTGCCCTTTTACAGCAGCACATTCTTTTTTTTGGGACCTTTGATGATCATCGTCACGCATGCCTGGCGCCGGTACTTGTTCCGCCCAGGCCACCACCCCACACCTCCTCTCCCTCCGTGCCAGCCCTAGCGGTAGTTATGCTCTGCATTACCTACTAGCCCGCTTGCTCGCCACATCACCCCCCAAGCTGCACATATTGCCGCCCCACTTGCACTCTCACGTCGACGTCACGTGACCTGATTTATGGTGCGACGGGCCCATTGCCCCGCCGCCCGTTAGTCCCCCGTTCCCGTTTACTTAACTTTCTGGCTGCTGACCCAGCATGCCGCCCGCAGGTCCCCCTATGCCGCCTGCCCTCGAGCACAGCCTTGGCTTCTCGCCTAGCGTCCCGGCGGCATTGTCGCGCGCACAGTGGCGCTTCGCCCTTCTCTCTGTCCCATGGCCCACTTCCTGTGGCCTCGCTTTCCTCCATGCGATCCAGCCACACTGTGTGGCTGCTGTCATCGCACCCTCATACAATGCCCTCACACACCTCCTCACTGTTTCCCTTGATTTCGCTGAGCATGCAAGCTTGCCCTTGCACACACTGCCAACTTTGCCGCAGCCTGTTCCGCTCCCCTGGCACTGCCAACATCCTGAGATGCCGGCACCAAACGGCAAGCCTGGCCCGCCAGCCGCCCGCCCTTCCTACTCTCATCCAAGCCATATCGTTCGAGTCGATTACTCCACATCCTGTCCGCTGGTCAGCCTCTCATCCCTGTTCAACAACAGGCCTGGCCCAGCCCTTCAGCAGGCAGCGCAGGCAAACGTACCTGTGGCCGCCAAGAAGGACTTCATTACCTTTCTTCTCCGTTCTACCCCTCGACCACGCATGTGACGTGGCGCACCGCTCGCGAGGAGGGCGCTCAATGGGGTCGTGCCCCGCCCACGGCGGCAGGGCCTTGGAAGCAGTTCAGCTTTTGGCCGTTCTTGCTATTTTCCTTGTAATTACCACGTTGCATCAGTGAATGACAGGGAGGTTTGGCTGGGGAAAGGTGTGGGCCGGAATGGTAACAGGGAGCCTCGAGCGGTGGTGGCGGCGCGCTGCGCCCGTCGCGTTTGCTGGGTGGAGCCGTGCGCGGGCTGCAGCCCCAATGCCCGGCTGCAGCCCTTCGATCGCGATTTCATGCTCTGGTGCACCATTTCGCCAATCCACAGACTGAGCAGCGCGCACAGCGTGACCGAACAGCGCTCTTCGCGGCGTCCTGGAAGCACCCGCTCTCGCCTCTCGGTGTTTTTTCGTCCTACATCCTCCACGAACTGAGCCGATCGCGGTAAGTGTGCAGCAAGCGCTGGCCACCTTTCAACCACTCCCTGCGGCTAGCCCGGCGCCTGGTCCGTGCGTTCTATTGGGTAGCCATGATGTCGCAAAGATGGAGCAAGGCATGGCTGACGCACCGGCTCTTAGTTTTGAACCAGAGCAGCAGGCGCCCCTTTGCGGCCGGCGGCAGCGGTGCTGCCGCCTCACCCGCCGCCCAGCCTGCCCCATCTTCCTGACATGGACACCGTCCCTGGTCTGCCTCTGTCTGGCTACCACGGTGTGCAGGTCGCGGCGTTCTGCACATAGTATAGCCTGGCGCCCACCACGGACCCTTCGGGCCACCCCCTGCGCCCGCCCTTTTTGTCGCTGCCCACGGTGTCGCGGCGCAGCAGCAAAGGGCCGAGCATGGGGGGGCAGGGTGGCGACGCCTCTTCGGAGGCCCACCAGTTCAAAATGTTTGGGCTGTCCAAGGTGGGTGCTGGCTACTCCACATTGCTGGGTGCTGGCACCCTCCAGGGCTGAGTCTGGCTGCTTGCTGGCAGGGGAGAGTTGCAGGGCGGCTGCTGGGTGCTTGCTGGGTGCTGCGCCATTGCTCCTGCAGTCAGCAACACCGTTGGGTGCTGGCTGCCGCACCTGCAGGGGTGCTGGGTTGGGCCTTGTCACGCCTTCCTGGGCTGCCGTGGGCTGCATGCTGGTCACGCCAGCAGCGGGTAGCGTGCTGTGCTGCTCATGCTGCGGTACGCACGCTCCAGGCCCAACACAGCCATGGTCTGCACACGCACTGGCTGCCGCAGCTGTGCTAACCCAACTGCCGCATGCGTAATTTCCAGCCTCCCTTCCTGCTCAGCAGTCCTCCCAGCAAGCGCGGCCCCCCAAGCAGGTGCAGGGGCCGAGGCCACCCCGCCTGGGCAGCACCGCGCTGCCATTGGCGGCCACACTCCTCCAAGACTGCATTGCCTTCCCGTCCATCGCCCCGCCCCCTGCAGGTGGTGATTGCGGTGATTGCCAGTGTGGCCTGGATGACCGTATCCTCCGCCCTCATCCTGCTCAACAAAGACCTGCTCTCCCACGGCTTCCACTACCCCATGGCACTGTCGGGGCTGGGCATGGGCTTCAGCGGCACCGCCAGCTACATCTGCTGCCGGGTGCGCTGCGCTGGGCTGGGCTGCGTGCGTGGCGTGGGCGTGGGCGTGCTGGCAAGCTGCAGGCGGGCAACGGTTCTGCCTTGACTGCACGAGTGTTTCCGTCCGCCTCAACAGTCTGTGATCGTAATGTGATGGGTGCTGCAATTGAAGTTGACGACCTGGCATGTCCATGCCCCCCGGGCTCTGCCTGTGCGCTATATCACGCCCCCCCACCCATACCCAACACATGCCATGCAGGTGCTGCGGGTGGTGGATGCCAAGAAGACAATGACGTGGCACTTTTACGCCACCAAAATCTTGCCCGTGGGCCTCTTCATGGCCCTCACCCTGCACTTTGGCAACCTGGTGTACCTCTACCTCACAGTGGCATTCATCCAAATGCTCAAGGTGGGTGGCCAGTGGGGCTGCCGGCGATGGTGTGGTGTGGGCAGTGTGCTGGGTGCTGGGTGCAGCCTTGCGGTGATGTGTTTGAACGGCGTGCCTGCACCTGAATGCGCCCGTTGTGCAGATTGCCCAGTGTGTGTGTGGGTGGATGGGCAGGGGTTACCGGCTGGGGATAGTACACGTGTTGTCGTGTTGGTGCTGTAGGCAGTGCATGGGTGGGGGCGCTGAGGGTGGGGGGCAGGGACATAACGTTTGCGGCCTGCCAGCCTGCATGTGTGTGTGCACGCATGCGTTGCACACCAAACGCCGTTGGCTGCAGCCAGGCGCTGCTGGTGGTGGGGCCAGCGTCAAGAGTTGAAGGCCGCCGTCATGCGCACTCAACCTCCCCCCCACCTCTGCCCCACCCCCCACTCCACCCAATGCTTCCCCTTCCTCCTCCCAACCCCCCCACCTTACTAATCCTGCTCCCTCCTAAACGCTGCCCCCCACATCTTCCCCCGCTTCTGCCCCGCCACCCCCCCAGGCCTTCACCCCCATCATCACCATGCTCTCCCTCTTTGTCGCCCGCCTGGAGACCCCCACCCGCCGCCTCATCTTCTCCGTCTCCTTCATCGCGCTGGGCACGGCGCTGGCGAGCGCGGGGGAGGTCAACCTGAGCGTGGCGGGCGTGGTCATCATGCTGCTGTCCGAGATTTTCGAGTCCGTGCGCCTGGTCATGACGCAGCTGCTGCTCACCGGGCTGCGCTTCCACCCCAGTGAGCCCGGCCTTGTTGGAGGGGTGGCAGGGGGGGTGGATGGCTGGCATCTTGACAAGGGGTGGGGCCTGGTTATGACGCAGCAGCTGCCCTGCTTTCTGGACTGCGCTTCCACGCCAGTGAGCCCCGTCCCGCGGGCCCCTGCCTCCTTCTCCAGGGGTTGTATCCAATTCGTTACCACCAGTGCACCTACAGCGTTCTGTGTTAGTGATGCTCAGCTGCCCTTCCCCCCTGCAGTCGAGGGCCTGATGTACCTGGCCCCCGCCTGCACCTTCTGGCTGGTCATCGGCTCCTTCCTGCTGGAGCTGCGCCCCATGCTGGCGGCCGGCGCGTTTGGCCTCATGGCGCAGCGCCCGCTCAGCTTCCTGGCGGCCGCGGTCATGGGCTTTGCAGTCAACTCGCTGGCCTACATCGTCATCCAGGTGGGTGGGTGGACCCTGCGTGAACCCAGGGTGGACACAGCGGGGACCAAAGGTGGACCCAGGGTGGCCCCCAGCTTACAGCCTCCATCCCTGCGGCGGTGCGTGGCCATGGCTTGGTGGGTGTACGGCAGCAGGGTGCCGGCGGGGGCAGTTACCCTTGCCGCAGCCTCATGACCTGCCTCGCTGCCCCCCTGCCCCGTCCCCCTGCCCCACCCTGCAGTCTGCCTCCTCCCTGACCCTTAAAGTTCTGGGCACCGTCAAGAACGCGCTGGTGGTGTGCCTGGGCATTGCGCTGCTGGGGGAGCACGTGACGCTGCTGCAGGGGGCGGGCTACTCCCTCAGCGTGGCAGCCTTCTTCTGGTGAGACTGTTCACATCATGTTAACACAGGAGGTGGTCCTGGGTTGTGGGGTTCTTCTGGGCCCTCTGTTGATGAGTAGTTGTCTGAGGATCTATGTTGCCGACTTCCTTGCTTTCCTTGCTGAGGAGGTGGCGGGGTGGAGGCCTCAACAAGGTGGGTGGGGCGGGATGCGCCACTGCAGAGGTTGGGCAATCCCTCAGTGTACCGCAAGGGGTGGGGTTTGCAAAGCGGGGAGCTTGAAACGACGGATGGAACGCAAGCGGTGCAGAAGGTGCGGCCAGCAGCCCGTGTTGCTTGCTGAGCAGGGTGGGCAGGGCAGTCGCACAGGCCGCAGCACTGTGCCAACAACATACACGCGGCGGGGGCAGCGCCAGGTGCGGGGGCAGCGCCGCATGCGCTGCTGCTACTGCATTTGCTGGCTGCCCCCAGTGCCATGGCCCCACCCCTTCCTTCATTTGCCCACCCAACATTCACCCGCCTGGACCAATGCAGGTACCAGCGGATCAAGATGCAGCAGATTGCGCAGGAGCAGCAGGCGGGCAGGCACGCGCACGGAGGGCAGTCGAATGGCAGCGGCGCGGGGCTGCCGCAGTACCAGCCGCTGCCCAGCAAAGACGGCCCCGCTGCAGACGACAGCCTGGCCCCTCGGGACGGGCTGCACACTAAAGCGTGACCACGTTGGGCTGGCTGGCCTTGACGGCACAGCTGGAAGACGCAGACGCCGCCGCTGACGTGGCCGGCTGGCTGACTGGCTGGCTGCGATGCCCTCGGGTGCGAATGCCTGCACGCAGCGGGCTGCCCAAGCAGGCAGCCTACAGCTGTCATGAGTGCCCAGCGCGCCGGCGCCGCGCTGTTCCTCCCCTTGTACTTCCCCTTGAGGCGCACACCCTCACCCACACTGGCTCCTGTGGATCGTGCTCACATTCCCCTGCCCTCTGGGGACGCCCCTCCTCCTCTCCTCCTTCCGCATTTTGATTATTCCTCGCATGCTACGGATGCGCTGCATGCCTGCGGACTGCATGAGACTAGGCGACACCACTGCGAAAGCAGCAAGTCAATCCACACGTGTGCAACAACTGGTTACACATGAGGACGGTGCTGGGTGGGGCCGGCACATCGAGGAAAGGAGCCCGGCGGGAGGGGCGGCAAGAGCACACTGCAGAGAAAACTGCCGCTCGCCTGGCAGGCGCGGAGGGACAGGGGTGCAGCAACAAGGAGCACAGCACAACGCACACAGGCAGGTGGCCTGTGAAGGGAATCAGAAAATGATGGTGAACCGCTCCGCCTGCTGTGCCTTCTTGTCGCTCTTCTTGCCGCTGCTGCTGCTAGTGGGTGGCCCGGGGGTCCACACGCATGCCTGGATGGCATCCGCCTCCCCCTTGCAGTAGCCCACCATGGGAGACTCGCCATTGAGCACCACGCTGCAGGAGGGCAAGCAGGCGGGGGCCAGCAATTATGTGCGCAGCTGAGCAGCGCTGCTGGGCGGGAGCGGGAGCCTGCTACCTCAGGAGCGGGCAGATGGGAGCAGGCAGGCAGGCTCTGGCAGGGCAGGCAGGCGGGTAGGGGGCAGGCAGGTTCCGGCAGGACGGCCAGGCGGGCAGGGGGCAGGCAGGTTCCGGCAGGACGGCCAGGCGGGAGCGGGCAGGCAGGCTCCAGCAAGGCTGGCAGGCAGGCAGCCTCCGCTTGAACAGGGGGTGCGGGGGCACCACCCCCAGCAGCGTCGCCCCAACCCCAACCGGACACAGCTGTCCGCACTACGCTCACACGGCACCTGCGCAGTCCGTCAAGAGTGGACTGCGTAAGTGGAGGCGCACAACTCACCCGCCAAACATGAAGCTGCTCAACACATCAGACTCCTTTTGGCTGCCTGCCGCCGCCGCCGCTGCCGCCGCTCCCCCTGCCACCGCCTCCTTCTTGCCGCTGCAGCATGGCTTCTCGATCTTGCTGCATATTTCGAGGCAGAGGGGAGCCGTGTGAGATCGCCGCGAGCGAGCACCACCGCACACAAAGCCAGCACAACGAGCGGCGCGCACCTGCTTGCTGCCGCCGGCTGCTGCTCCTGCTTTTTGCCAACCACCATCGTTGCTGCTGGAAGATTGTCGGTCGGGACTCGTGCCGCAGCGAGAACAAGCGACGCACTGGATGCGGGCTTCAGTGGAAGCCGAAAGAGGGCCTGAGTATGCGTGCTGATGTTTATTATAATGGCGGTGTGAAGCAATCTGAAGACGCGATGGCATGAAAGCATCAGTTTTCTCACTGCCTGCTGCGCCGCCACGCCGCGGCCAGCGCATGCCGCCGCCACCAAGGTGCCCGCCATGAACTGTGGGCCGTTGGCTGACTCAAGCGATCACCCAAGGTGGTTGAACCAGTGGGGGTCCGTGCTGTCTTGGGTTTTTGGCCACCACACAAGAGGGTGCCAGGGAACCTAGGACTGCTGGCTCACCACACTTGCCAGCCTACAGCTCTCCCCTCCCTCCTGAACATCTTCCAACTCGACAGGCAGAACCTCTCCCCCGAACGCTGCGCACAGACGAGCGCTCAGCAACCATGGAGCTGCAGGCTCCGAACACCCCTGTGGCCGAGACGCGCACCTTTGCAGGCCCCTGGCTGCGCTTTGGCAGTGGCGGCGGACCGGGCAACACCACGTGGCGGGGCAGCGTGCTGTGCATCACGCGGGAGGCGTCGCCCAGGGCGGCCGTGGCGGGCGCACCGGCGACCGCTGCAGCAGGGCTGACGCCCCAGGCAGACGGCGGCCGCAGTGCCGTCAGCGCAGCTGGGGCGAGGGCTGCAGCGCCGCCACCCGTGCTGAGGCTTGACGCCAGCGCAGGCCACGAGGAGGGCGGGGGCAGGCAGGAGGTGGAGGCGCAGGCGCTGGACACCTGCCTGGGCTGGACCTTCTGGTAGGCGGGGCTGCTGACAGCCCGTGGCTGCAGAGGAAGGTCACTTGTTCACAGAAAGAATCGGGTGTGCCAGTCTTGGCACATTCTTCACGCTGCCTGACTCTTTCATTCCCTTCCCTTCACTTCTTCCCACATTTTTATGCCGCGCTCTCAGGCGCATGGATTTGGAGCTCCCGCTGCTGGAGTGGCAGCGCCCAGTGAATTATAGCGTGAGCGCAGGCGCGTGGGCGGGGCTGGTGGTTGCTGGTGGGCAAGAGCGGCAGTTGGCACCGCCAAGGCTGCTGAGTTGCGGTGCTGCCAGCAGGGGGTGGGGCTGCAGGCGCCCACAACGGGGGCGCCAACTTACGTCAGCCAACAGTCGTGGCTGCAACGATGGGAGGGGGGTGACGCCGTGATACGACACGAGCGGCCGTCACAGAGGCGAGCTGGCTCTCACTGCACTCAGCCCTGACCGGCCTTTCCACGCTGGCGTTGACCACTGACAGCATAACGCTGCCCCCTCTTCCCATGCAATTGCTGCCCACGCCCCCCTTCTGCAGGCGGCGGCAGCACACCCACCTACACCTTCTGGCTGCCGGCTGCAGGGCAGCCCATGCACTGGGTGAGAGTGCTGCTCCCCTCATTGCCTTACGCACGCGTGCATCTCCCCGCCCAATGCATGCACACTAATGCGTCCTGCACGCTCTGCCGCTGCCCCTCAGCCCGGTTCCAGCGCGAGCCAGCAGTACATAGCTAGCAGTGCATCTGGCAAAGTGCCGTGTTCTTGCTCCTTGGCAGGGCTACTACTCGTGCAACGGCATGTCGTCTGACGTGGCGCCCACCGCCCCCGAGCTCGCCGACCCAACCTACCTGTGGAGAGACGTGCTGCAGCTGCACGCCGCCTTCCCGCTGCACTGCGCGGTCGGCGGAGGTGAGCTCACCCAGGGCAGCAGGCAGCTGGGGGTGGCGAGGGGTGGTGGGAGTGCACGGTGGGAGGAAGTGAGCACCGGTTGCCTTGTTTTCGTGGATTGGTGGTGGTGCAAGTACAGCAGACTAGACAGGAGTAGGCAGTTTGTGCGCTTCTGTCGGGACCTGCCCTGTGCCGCCCTCCCCGCCCCGCCCGGCTGCGCTACTCCACCCGGGCCTTCCCTGCCATGCTCTGTCTGACAAGCTGCCTTGCACGCGCTGCATGCGCAGGTGACCAAGTGTACAGCGACGGCGTGTGGAAGTGCCCCACCCTCAAGGCCTGGGGCTCCATGCCTGACCGGTGAGCCGCCGCGGCGGTGGCCAGAGGGGACGAGAGGGAGTGGCAAGAGGGGAAGAGGAGCAAGGGGTCCTCCGGAGCACGCAGAGAGGCGAGGGAATCCCTCAACTGCTCCCAGCTTGCTCCCAGCCTGCCCCCGGCCTGTGCACAACCTGCCCCTCGGTCTGCCGCCCCTCCCTGGCCTGTGCAGCGAGAAGAAGGTGGCGGCTGAGTGGACCCCCCAGATGGAGGCGGAGGCGACGTTCTTTTACCTTACCAACTACATGGATGCACTGTCGGCTGCTGACATTGACCTGGCAATGGCGCAGATCCCGCAGGCACGAGTGGGCTGCGGTGCCCGGGGCTGGGTGGCTAGAGGGCGGGCGCCACCAGCGGTGTGCCTGAGGGGTCCTGGCCCCGGCGTGTGAGAAGTGTGAGCACCAAAGAGGCGGCAGTAGCTTGTAATCTTGTCAAGGAGGGGTGTGGCGTGCGCCATGTCAGCTGCCCGCCCGACACCCACCGCGTTGATGTGGGGTGACCATGCCTTTTGCGTCGGCTGGTCTGTCACCACAGCTCTCCAAAACCTCATTTCTGAAGTAACCACAGCTCGCATGCACCACATGCACTGTACCGCTCCATATGTACTGCCCCACAGGTGATGATGTGGGATGACCACGACATCTGGGATGGCTGGGGCTCTTATGACCCAGACCTCCAGAGCAGTGCAGTGTTCCAGGTACACCTGTTGGGTGCGCAAGGGTGGCAGGGCAGGGCAGGGCAAGGCCTGGGTTGGCATGCTTGGCCAGTGTTTGGACTTGGAGTGCCCTGCCCAGCCTTGCTCCAGTCACCGTGTTCCGGTGTGGTGGGTGGCAGATTTTGAGCGGTGAGTACGGTGCCCGGCAGCTGTGGATGTCGATGAACAGATGAGCTGCGTGCACGTGCTCATGCCGTGGCCGGGTTTGTCATGGCGTGCTGCCTGCCTGCTGTTGTGCCTGCCGATGCTGCTGCCACTGCCTCTTCTGCCTGCTCTGCCATTTTATCTAATCTGGCTCATTGCTGCAAATCAGAGTACTGAACGTCCGTCCAACCTGTCCCCGTACTTTCCCTGCTGCAGAACCTGTTCCGGGTGGCCCGCCGCTTCTATCTGCTCTACCAGCAGCACACCACCGACGCCTTCAATGCTCGGGCCAAGGAGTTCCTGGGGCCAAACGACGGGTCAGCCTTCCACTTTGTGCGCTGGATGGGGCCGCAGGTGCGTCCGCTGGGGCCAGTCCCAGCCTTGGGCTGGCAGGAGTCATGCGCAGAGTCATGCACGTGCTCTGGGCAGTCGGCAGGCGCACCTGCAGATCGGTTGCAGATTGGTTGCAGATTGGTTGCAGATTGGCGCACGCATCCATCCTTGCCGTGCCCCCGGTGCCTGCTCCAGCCTGCCAAGGCACATGCGAGCTGCACGTCTTGACATGCGCCGTGCCTGCTTGCCTCCCCGCTCCCTGCCATCTTCTGCGGGGTGGTCTTGCTGGGGTTGGACATGCGCTCCCGGTGCACCAATGCGTGCCTCCTTACCTCCCGTCGCATGCCCGGCCCACTCCCCCCTCAGGTGGTCCTGCTAGGCATGGACATGCGCAGCCAGCGGACCAAGCAGCGCATCCTGCCACAGGTGTGATGCAGGGGCAGAGGTTGCGCCTCTCTGGCACCTTGTCTTGCATGCGGGCGCGGGGTGGGGGGCTTGCTTCGTCCTGCCTCCGCCTCCCTTTCTCATGTGTGTAGCACTGGCGCCCGCGGCACGCGGCCTGCCAGCCGACCACTTTGCAACTCCTTCTTTGCACCTTTGCTTGCCATCTACCTTGCGGCGTAGCAATGTGCCCGCCAGTGCTCAACCGCCCCGCGCCATCTGCATCTGTACCCACTGCTGAATTAAGTACTGTCTTTTTTACTCATCATGCGCAGAGCGCCTACGACCTGTTTCACAGCGTCGTGGCCGCCCTGCCCACCGGCCCCCTGCATCTGGTGGTGCTCTCTGGCGTGCCCGTCATCTTTCCGAAGGTCGCACGGTGTTGCTGGGAACATTTAGCTTGCACCCACCCTGCCGCGCTGTGGCGTGCTGTGCTGCGCTATGATGTGTTGCATTGTGCTTTGATGCAACATGCTGCTCTGCGCTGTGCTGCCGCCTGCCGACGGGCTGCCTGCTTGCCAGATTGCAGCAGGCCGCCCTGCTCCTGCGGGCTTGGCGCGGGTGCATCTTGATGCCGACCTGCTCTGCTCCTGCTGGCAACGGGATCCCTGACGGCCGCGGCACACCAGCCCCTCTCCTTCTTGCTGGCCAGCTTCAACTGACTCCTGTCCGCGCCTCCCTCCCCGCTTTGGCCCGCCCTCTCTCCCACCCCCACACAGATCCCCACAGCTGAAAAAGTGCTGGGCTGCGTGGGCGGCTGCTTCAACCGGCTGCCCGCGGTGAAGAACATGGCACGCACCACGGGTGAGCTGGCAGTTGGCGAAGTTGAAGGGGCACTGCTGCTTCCTGCCGTACTGGGTTGGACAGCGGCGCTGCAGTGAGTTTCGGGCACCAAAGTGCGATGCACCGTGTGCACAAGGTGGTAGGGCTTGGCACGGCCGTGGCAGCCGCCAGCTGCAAAGCCGCTTGCAGGGTGCAGGTGCTTGTGTGGATGCGGGTTACGAGGGCGATGAATGCAGGCTGGTGTGCAGCGGGCACAGCACGGTGCCTCGCCTCTTGCCCGCCTCTGTGGTATTGCGCTCAGCTGAATCAAGTCTGGATGCCCACCCTGAGCTTCCCCTTCCCCCTTTCAGGCCTGCTGGATCGCTTTGATCAGCCAGAGGTGCGAATGTTTAGCGTAGAGTTTGTTACCGTAGAGGTGGTTTTGCGCAGAGGTGGTTTGCTCCTGGAGCTGCCCCGCCCGCCTGCCTGACCACCGCCTGCACCTGCCAGCCTGCCCACCCCAGCCTGCACAAAGCACGGCACGTCACTTGGCACTGAAGAGCGAGGCACACGCTGCCTGCCCTTCCCCACCTGCCCTGCATTGCCACAGATTTTGGACGATCTCATTGATGGATGGGTGGCCGAGGTGCACACAGGCAAGTGGGCGCGGCTGCCTGCTGAGCTGCTGAAATTATATCGACGCGCATCCAGTGCCCCCGGGGAGGAGGGGGCTCCACCGCTCATGGCCTGCTGCATGCACTTGCGACCTGCGGCAATCTGCAGCCCCACCGCACTCGTCCGCCGGCGACAACTCGCATGCTGCTGCCGCCTTGAATCTGGTCTGTGACCGGCCGTTGCCACAGTGCCTGCTGTGCCTGGGTTAACGCCTTGTCTGCTGCGCCTGACGTGCCTGCTGACCCTCTGCCCCCCTTGTGTGCGTGCAGAGGAGCGCATGCAGTTCCTGCAAATGCTGCAGGGCTGGTCCACCTCCAAGGGGCTGCGCATCAGCATCCTGTCGGGTGAGCACAGCAGGCACAGCAGGCACAGCAGGCATGTTGTTCGCAAATCAATCTTCAAGGAAGGCTGCTCATCCGCACTCTGTTGGCACCATGTGGTGCAGCGCAGCAGGCACAGCAAGGCATGGCACGCACAGCAGCCATGGCGTGCATAGCATGCCGGCTGGCACTGGACCAGTGTGCATGACGGCTGGCAGGCTGGCAGGCTGCAGGCAGCAGACAGCATCTCACCCTCTGTTGCTTCCCACCCTCGTGCTCCCACCCCCATCTCCTGCCCCCCCGGGTCCAGGCGACGCACATGTGGGCGGGGTGGGGCGCTTCTACAGCCGCCCAAAGATCAAGGACGTGGCGTGAGTGGGGAGAGCTAGCATGCTTTCGGGCAACAGCTGCTGTGTGAATGCCGTGACGATGCTCCTGCCTGTGCAGCTGTGCCTGTATAGGCTGCTCCTGCACTGGCTGCTACTCTGAGCGGCTGGCCTGCAGAAGTGCAGGACACCTGCAGTGAGGGCCTGTGTCAAGCTCCCTGTATGCCACGCCGCTAGCCACCCTTCTGCCCCTTCCTCACCCCTTCCTGCCCACAATGTTTCGCACCTGCCCTGCGCAGCGACGACCCTCTGTTCATGTGCCAGATCATCTCCTCGGCAATCGTCAACGCCCCGCCCCCCCACCCAGTGGTCAAGATGCTTATGCGCACCAACTTTGCTGGTGGGGCGGGGGCCTGTGCCACCTCAGTGGTCTGGTTGGGTGTTGAGCGGAAGAGGGAGGTGGGCAAGATGCTGTAGGGGCGCTGTGACACCTCAGTGGCCTGGTTGGGTGTTGACAGAAGAGGAAGAATTGGTTGAAGTTGCGCACCACATAACTGGGGAGCACGTGGGAGAAGGTGTCTGGTAGCGCACGCTGGCCAGTCAGTCAGTGAAAGGGGCAGTGGTGACGCTCGTGTGGAGCCGGGCAGCACCGGCCATGCTGTTGAGTCGACATGCGTTTTTGGGGGTTCGAGTTGAGGGCACATGAAGGCAGTGGCGTGCCGAGGCGCACCTGTTGTGCGCTGTGCCAGGCTGCTCTCTGCCAGCGCACTTGTGGCAAAGCCTGCCGGGCCCAGCTCCACCCGCCCCACGTCCCTCCACCTTGCAACTCGCATGCTGAGGTGGCGCAGCAAACGCGGATGTGGTAGCTGACTGGTGCCTTTGGCTTGATTGCCACTTGGCTTCCTCTACCCCACGCCTTCGGGCTGTGACCTTCCTCTTCTGTTTCTTCTGTTTCTTCCTCCTTCCGCAGCAAACGTGGATGACCGCACGCGCGAGAAGCTGGTGCGCGCCTTCTGGCCCCGCCACCCCCGCACAGACAAGCTCATTGCGCAGCGCAACTGGTGAGGAGGAGGGCCCGGGCCAGCAGATGATGACACGGATGCGGGCGACTGCAGGGAGTTGAGACTGTGCAGGGAGGGGCCTCCCAATTACCCGCCTGCCGCCTGCCTGCCTGCCTGGCACTCCGGCACCGCTGCTGCCCCCACCCTGCACCTCCCACCCCTCTGTGGTTGCCCCCCTATTTGCTGCTCCCCCCCCGCCCCGGCAGGTGCGACGTGTGCCTGGTGGCGCCGCCCTTCAGCCCGCCCACGGTGCCCCAGGACCCGAGCTATGGCGGGCTGCTCTTCCAGCTGAGGGTGGAGGATGCCACAAACAGGTGGGCTGATGTGTGTGTGCCTGAGGGGCCAAGGTTGCCAGGATAGTGGTGCTGCAGCTGCCGTGCGCAGGTATGCAAGCCGCATCACCCTGTGCGCTTCCCCAAGCTTTCACTCACGACAAGGCATGCCATGCTACCGAGCACTGCCTGGAAGCGGGGGCATGCCAGGGAGACATGTCGGATAACCTGGTGCCAGCCAGTGCACTCACACCGTGCCTCGCTCACAATGTTGCGTGTGCTTCCGCTGTTCTCGACCCCACCTGCGCAGGCGGGGGTATGCCGAGGAGACGTACCGTGTAATGGTACCACGCCACCCCAAGGCCGCCATGTCACCAGCCAGCTCACCAGGCGCAGCGGGCGGCATGGGCGCTGTGCCGGCAAACGTGCCGCTGCCGGCCCCGCGGGCGACATCGACGCAGGAGGAGCAGGGGCAGGGGCGCAGGCAGCCTCCCTCCAATGTTGTGGTGCCTGAGAAGCAGGGCGCCGCAGTACCAATGTCGGTGGAGGGGCCGCCTGCCGGGCCGGGGCACAGCAGCACCGCGGCTGTTGCGCTGGTGTGAGGCGGCTCGATGTTGTGTATATTGGCAGCAGCGCCTTACTCTTTGTCCACCTGTCGTTGGGCCAAGGCATTCCCTGCCCCAGGGCGTGCGCCGGGGCTGGCCCCGGCATGTGCATTGTATGGTGTGCTTGAGGACTGCTATGAGGAAAGGGCGTGCTGAGTGCCAGGTGGAGTATCAGGGGGCGATGCGTGAGGCAGGTTGAGGGAGGCTGTTTTCAGCCAGGCAGCTTGCCATCCCTGGCGGCATGCAGCAGCACACAGGCCGGGTGTGAGGGTGATGGATCACGCTTCCCAACAAGCTGCCCGCCCCCCTGCTGCTGCCAAGCCGGGTAGCAAGCTCCTGTGCCTAGGCTGTTGGGGGCCCCTTTTGTCACACAACCATGCTGCTTGGCCTGTGCACGGTGTGTGTAATAACTTCAGGCACACACGCAGGTCGGAAGGGGCACACAGGCGCGCTGGAAGCACGCTGTAGGGAGCTGTCCCTCCTGCCCTCCTGCATCGTCAGAGGGACAGCCCGTCCTGCTGTGCCTGCTATGGTTGCTCGCCCCAGCTGCAGCCCCGCCCCGGGAGCCCTCAAGTGCCGGGTTGCCCGCTCACGCTGTGTATCTGTGCTCTGGTGTACACACCGAATGAGAGTGACGTTCAGAAGCAGAAAGGAATGCGGGGAGGGGAGGAAGCTGGGGAGCAGCGAGAGCGAGGGAGGAAAGCACAGGGGAGGCACACGGGGGGGGGCGCCTCGCCCATGCAAATGGCAGTGCTGAGATGAAAGCGGGGAGGACAGGCAAGCGGGAACAAAAAGCAAACAGGCAGCGTGGGTGGGAGCAAGTTGGCCGGCAGGGCCGGGCCCGGGCGCCGGGCGCGCGGCTGGGCGCTGCTGGGCAGCCTCCGTGCACCCTCGTGTGTGGCAGGGGCCTAGCTGGCCCTGGGAGGGGCCTTGGCACCGCCAAAGTCCGAAGCGCCTCATGATTGATTGTGGGCAGGCCACAAGGGGAGCAAGCCTGGCTCGCTCCACACACACCTACGCACCCACGCGCCGCGCTCGGGGGCAAGGCCAGGAGGTTGGGGACAGCTCCCTTCTTGATGGCACTAGGTTGCGGGCAGGGAGATGGGGAGGCACCTCACTTCTTGCCGGAAGCGGTGACATTGAACTTCCTGCAACACGAAAGGCAGCAGGCGGGGCAGGGTGGCAAAGTGCAAGGGTGAACAGTGGATGGGCTTTCCCCCCTGGCAGCCGCCAACACGGCGCCCCTGGGCCCCCAACGCAACAGATCTCCCCACATCTGGCCCGCCTCCCCCTGCCCAGCCTCCCCCCCCCCCCCCGCCACCACCACTAGGTGGGTGGTGTCTCCTCCCTGCACCCATGACGATGAAAGCAGCCGCATCTGCACCCCCTAAACAGCCCTTGTGTTGTTGTGTTGAACCAACGGATGCCGTCCCTGCCCTGCACCCCGTCCATATGGCCCTCCTGCCCGGTCCCACAGTTCCCTCAGAAGTGAGAGCGACGCAACTGCATGAACATATAATAAAAGAAACACAAATACATACAACCTATATTGCTAGGCAGCCTCACCAGTGGATGATGTCTCCATCCTGCACCTCGTAAGTCTTGCCCTCTTGCCGCCACTTGCCCGCAGCCTTGACGGCTGCACAGCGGGTGGAGGGCGGAGGGGATGGGGGGCCATGTGGGCAGGCGGGAGGTGGGCAGCGGGCAGGCTGCAGGCAGTGCACCTGCTGGCCGGGTGCATGATTCGCCTTCCTTGTGCTGCTGCGGAATGCACTCAGGGGCAGGGCTGGGGGCCCTGCCCACCCCCTGTCCTGATCTTGCAGGGGCTCGGACAGCAGTGCATGTTGCAAGCAGACAAAGCCGCCTCATTTGCTGTTGTGAGCTGCCCCTCTGCTCCCCTTGCCATGAACTTCATCCAAATCTGCTCTTCGTAGCCAGGGCTGTTGGCCACTCACCCGCCTCGGTGCCGTGCTCCTTCATGTCGGCAAACGCCATCACCTCGGCGCAGATGAAGCCGCGCTCAAAGTCGGAGTGGATGGCGCCCGCGGCCTGGGGCGCCTTGGTGTGCTCCCGGATCTGCCAGCAGCGCACCTGCAAGGGGCACGGGGCGGGGGGTGAGAGCAGACAGACCGAGATGAGCAATGAGGACAGGTGGGCATGTGCCAGGGGGCATTCTGCTACTGCTCCAGACAGCACAGCACAGCACTTCACAGCACTCTTCGGCCCAACCACACAACCCACGGCCCCGCACATCCCACCCACCCCACCACCTGCACGCCTGCCGTAAACTGTACACCACGCGCGTCCCTCCCCTCGCGGCACACCACCGCCTCATCCCACCCTCCCGTCGCCGCCCCGTCACCCACACCCTGCACCCACCTCCTGCACGCCCGCGGTGAAGTAGTAGATCAGGCGCACCGCCTTGAAGCCCGCAGTCACAATCTTGGGCAGCGCCGACTGCACCTCGTTCTGCAGGCGGGCGTGGGAGCCATGGAAGCACGTGTGGGAGGCGCACAAGAGGCGAGCATGGGCGAGGGCGAGGGCGAGGGTGGAGGGCGGGCCAGCGAGGCAAGCTCACCTCCTTGCAGTGAACCCACCCCACTGGCAATACACTCCCCTGCCTCAGCTCTTCGATGGGCACTCCCCTGCCTCCCCGCTGCTTGGCTTTCAACATGCCCAGCAGCAGTACACACCCGTCCTCTCGGCAGTACGGCTCACCTCCTTGCAGTACACCTCCCGCTCGTCCTCCGGCATGTCCAGCAGCTTGGACTCCAGGGCGCCCGAGAAGGGGATGATGGGGTCGCCGCCGTGCGCCTGTTGCACACAATCAAGGACACACAGCCAAAGGCGGGCACAACAATCAGCTGGGTGCTTTGCTCACAGAGGGGACTGCAAAAGCTCTCGGGAGGGTTCAGGAAGCCAGCAAGGGCACGGAAGGCGGCGCACGCGCCCCGCATCTTCACCCCAGCATCATGCAGACCCGCCACGTCACGCCCTCCCGGCCAGCCACCCGCCTCGCAAGCCATGCCTGCAAGTGACAGGCCGCCACCTGCGCCCCACAAAGACATCCAGCCCTCAACTACGCCCAACCGCACAGCTCAGGCAGCCACTTTACAATCTCGCGCTGGCTGCACCGCTCAGGCAGCAGGCGCTCACCTTCACCCACTCGAACAGCTTGGGCAGCCACTTGTTCTTCTTGCGCTGGTAGTCGCGCTCAGACAGGTTGACCAGGTACACAACCGGCTTGGCAGTCAGGAACTGCACAGGAAGCGGTGGCGGCAGCTTTATTGAAGCAGCACTCGCTCATGAACGCTCATGAACGAACCACTCGAACGAATGACACTCGAACGAACCACTCCTGAACGAACCTTGAAGCAGTCCCACCCCGCCCCCCGAGGAGGAGCAGGAAGCACACAGTTAGGTGCTCAGGGGTGCCGCAGCTGCCACGTCCACAACACCCACCTGCCCAGCAGCAACCAAACACAAGCTGCCGCAGTCACCTACAATGTCACGGGCACACAGAGGTCCCCACCCACCAACCTGCACTTGGTTGAGCCAGTTGATGTCGTTCTGCGTCCAGTCGCCAAACCGGATGTCCTTGCCCTCCTGCGGGGGGCGGGCCGGTAAGCAAAAGTTGATGCCCAGTGCACTTGCTCCAGCTAGCGTGCAAGTGTGCCCTCCTGCGGGATGTGAGTGGCAGTTTTGCTAACAGCCAGCTTTTGATGCCAGTACAATCGTAGACCCCCGGTGTGTGAGCTGCCCTCCGGCTGGGGCCTGTGTCGGTGCGGTGAGGCCTGGCAGCCGAGGCAGGGCAGGGTGGGTGACAGACGGCACAGACGCTCGCCCTCGCACACAGCCTTTGCTTGTGCTCCACTCTGCCCGGCAATCCTGCCTGCAAAGCCTTTGGATGCCCCGACTTTACTACCAACACCCCTCGCAGCACCTCCGCCCAGCCCTGCTGCGCCCGCACTCCCACCCCCCCGCCGCGCTCTGCACCCAGCCCAGCATGAGTGTAACACCACTCTGGCCGGCCGCGTCCCCACACACCTGCAGCCAGGCCAGAGCCTTCTCTGCGCTCGCCAGCTCATCCTTCTGATCCTTGGTCATCGTCTGCAGGTAGGTAGGGGCATGGGTGGTGTGTCAGTGCCGGTGCACTCAGGGGTGGGACCCATGTGGGGATCCATGCAGGGCAGCTGCACTGCCAGACGTACAACATGCTGCAGGCACACAGCTGCAGGCACACAACTGCTGAAGTTGTTGTTCCAGCCCCCACGCCCATCGACCTGCAGGCCCACTGCAGCAGGCACACTACCCCACTGCTGCCGGCAATGTTTTGTTGTGAAGGCTCACCATGCGCATCTTCTTGAATGCCTCGATGATCTTGCCGCACCGCACTGCCCCACATACAGCATGCTGCTGCAGGCACACTACCCCACTGCAGTGTGTCATGAGAGCCCACCATGCGCATCTTCTTGAATGCCTCGATGATCTTGCCGCACTGCTCCAGGTCCTTGGCGCGCAGCTCGGCGTGGATGATGTCCAGGTCTGGCAGGGGGGCGGGGGCCGGGCGGGGAAAGAAATGTGGGAAGAAGGTAAGAAGGGCAGGAAGGGCAGGAAGGGCAGGTATAGGGTAAGGAGGGCAAGAAGGGCAGGGCGAAGGTAGCAAGGGAAATCAGCACACCCGCCCTCCGCGGGGCCCACCCGGTCCTTCAAATGCACCACACGACACGGCTGCCCCGGCATATGCTACATCAGCAGCCACATCAGCAGCCCACCCACCCTCCACGGGGTCCACCCGGTCCTCCACATGCACCACGTCGGCGTCGTCAAAGGCGCGGCAGACGTGGAAGATGCCGTCCACCGCGGAGATGTGCGACAGAAAGTTGTTGCCCAGGCCCTGGCCCTGCGGCAGGGGCAGGGGGAGGGGGAAGGGGTGAGGGGCACAGCAGCAACACGAGCACTTCCAGCAACAGCAGCAGGCAGTAGCCGCAGCAGCAGGCAGAAGCAGCAGGCAGCTTCTGCTGCAGCAGGCAGAAGCAGCAGCACCAGGCAACAGAAGGGGGCAGACCCCCCAGCAGCAGCAGCAGGCAGCAGCAGGCAGCAGCAGGCAGCAGCAGGCGGCAGACCCCCCAGCAGCAGCAGAAAGCAGGCAGCTGCGGCTCACCTCGGCGGCGCCCTTCACCAGCCCCGCAATGTCGCAGATCTCCAGGAAGGCGGGCTGGCACGCCTTGGGCTGCACCTTCTCCACCTGCAGGGGCGCGATCGAGTGGGGACAGGCGGCGCAATCGAGTGAGTGAGCGGGGCGGGCGGAGCGGGCGGGCGCCGGGCTGCTTAGCTCCCCTGTGTGCTTCCCTGCTGGTGAGCTGGGTTAGAGAGAACAGGAGTTGCAGCACACCTGCATTCGTCGTGGCCTCGCTGCCTGCCCCTCGCCCGAAGCGCGATGCACACGCGCCAGCGTCCAGCACGCAATTGCGTTGCCGATTGCCCACCCAACGCCCGCCCGCTCCCCTGCAAGCAGCCATACCGCCCACTGCCTGCCTCCCTGCACACCCACCCGCACCGCCCTGCCGCTGCGCCCGCCCCTCCCGCCGCGGCCACTGAACCCTGTTGCCTGCTGCTTCAGAGCTTGGCCGGCCAGCCAGCTACAGCGGGCATCAGGAACCTCTTTCTCTCGCCCCGCCGCGCCCCAGTCAGATAATCCGGCCCCTCCCCTCCTGCTGCTTGGCGGTGGTGGTGTTGGAGCTCACCAGCCAGTCAAAGCGGGCGTCGGGGATGGTGACGCGCGCGTTGTTGGGGTCGATGGTGCAGAAGGGGAAGTTCTCGGCCGGGATGGACAGCTTGGTGAGGGTGTTGAACAGGGTGGACTTGCCCACGTTGGGCAGGCCCACGATGCCCATCTGCGCAGCAAGGGTGGGTGGGTGGGTGGGAGCATGACGAGGCGACGTGGGTGTTGCACGTTTTGGCAGCTGCCCACCTGCAGCGAAGCGGGGCGCAATGCTATGATGTATGTGTTTCACCAGTGGATCCAAATGATCTTGCCAACCTGGACAGACCCATGATGCAACATGTGCAGGGAGCGATGGCTCGGTCAAGATGACGCAGCGGGTAGGTGGGTGCGTCAGTGCACAGAAGTAGTGGCGGGAGGCAGTGCGGCGAGAGCACGGCAGCTAGGCGGTTGGTGTGCCGACACGCCAGCTGCAGACCCCGGCTCCTGGCATTGCAACAACACTAGCATCTACAGCAGGCCCTCCATATGCTGTGTGTAGCTGCACGTTCTACTGCCCTGCCGCCGCTGCCTGACGCCAGCGGGAGGCTCACCTTCAGGTTGGTCCTGAAGCGGCCCAGGATGGGCTTCTCCTTGGGCTCCTCCTTCTTCTTGGGCGGCATTTTCCTGCAAGCCGGGCGCGAGGGAGCGGGGCGGGGCGGTCTCACCCAGCTGCCGACCGCTGCTCACGTGCCCGGCGAGCCGGCGGGGCTGCGATGGCATCTGAGCAGCAATATAAGATTGCCGCTGCGCCGCGCCGCGCATGGGCGCGCCAACAGCAGGAGCGCCTAGCGGCCGGCGGCGATGGTCAGCGTTCGCCCCGACATCCGGCTCATTGCCCAATTCACAGTCCGCCGAGCCAGCTGCACATCCGTGGGGCAGCATGCTGGCTGCAGCTTGCAACGCCGGTCCCACCTCGCTGTCTCGCTGCTGGGGCCGGTCCGGGGCTGCTGCCGAGGTGCCTCGAAGGCTAAAGAGGGCGCCGAAGGGTTCCAGGCGCGAGGTCAGGGCTCCCGCAGTACAGCGGGGCGGTACACTGGCGGCGGCGGCGGCGGCGGCGGGCATGCAGGCAGCAACCTCGGGACAGTGCCTCTACTGATTAAGAAAACCAGCGCTGTTGCACGTGATGGGCATCCACTAGGGCAACAGCAGCATTTGGAGATGGCTGGGAAGAGGGCAGCGGGCGTGGGGCGCTGGGTTTTGACTTGGGGTGTGCGTTGCAACGAGGTAAACAGGGCAAGTGATGCGGAAGTGTGGGCAGCACAAGTCTGTACAATTTCAACAGTCAGCGGTGATATAGTGCGGGTGATGTGCTAGCAAGGATCCGCACGCCATGGGTAGTGCCGGCCAGCGCAAGGACTGGGCAAAATTACAGCGTTTGAGCAGTCCATGCGTAGCACGACTTGCGTGCCTTCTCCAGCATAGCTCATGCGGTCGCGAGGGGGCAGCAGCCCTGTCCAGCCCGGTGCACTCGCTGCGCCTTGCTTTGCTGGCCGGCAACCATGATGCCTGTGCGCACCTCGGTAGGCAGTCGGGGAGGCAGCCCTCCTCAGCTGTGCTGCCGTGCCTGCCCCTCAACACAGGCAACACTGCCGGAAATGCAAGCAATCTTCGCTCCGCTCGGTGCCACCCCACCCGAACAGCCGGCCACGTTGCTTTGCGCTGCTGTGGCATGCTGCCATTGCCGCCATGCTGCCGCTGCCGCCTCTACCCGGCCCCGCAGCTGTGTGAGCATCAACGATTTCAGCAACATTGCATGGGCAGGCTGAGCTGATGGCTCACAGGCCCATCAAGCAAGTAGGGCCAGCCTGGACTGCAGGAATGCCGGCCCGACATGCTTGAACATCCCTCCGTGGCTGCCGCCCAGCAACACCGATGCCCGCCACCGCAGCAGTGCCCGTAGCGGTGCTGCAGCTTTCTGGCACACTTTTCTGGCACCCTCCTGGGCGTTCTGCCTGACTCTGCCGCGTGCAGACGTTGTTGCCCCTCCAACACGGGGCAGGACTGCCGTCCTGCGGCAGCGCTGCCAGCAGGATGAGAGGTGGGCCCGACATCTGGTGGACGGCGTGACATCTGGTTGTAGGCTTGGGGGTGCGTTATGCGTTAGTAACTAACGTTATGCGTTAGAACCAATACTAACGTTAGGCCAGACACACTGGATTCTGAGATGAGGCTAGCCGCTGCCGGCACGCACTGCGTACAGCTTGCTTTGCTGATGGGGCGAGGGTGGGCTAGGTCCACCTGCACCCCTGCGGCTGCTAACTCGGCCGCAAGCTGCTGTGCCCATGGCTGTCGGGAGGGCTGGCGTGCGCTGGATGACGCCCGCCACCACCCTGCAGCCTTCTCGCGGCAGGTGCGCCCACCACGCCACCCCCTTTTGCATCCACCCGCGTGCCACCTGGCACCAATACTGCCGCTCCCTCTTCTCCCTCCCTCCCCCTCGCCCGCCCCCTCCCCCGTTGCCTCCCCCTCCCCACACCCAGCCACCTGATCCTGAAGCAGCAACATCCTGCTGCTGCCGCCCTGCACGCCCCCATCACCCTTGCCAACGTACTCGCTGCCGACGTACGCGCCTCCGCCGCCGCAAAGCCTCAGGCATTGACGGCCTTCTCTCTGAATTCCTCTTGGACGCCCCCTCCCAGCTCGCTGCCCCCATCGCCTCTGCCCTCTCGGCCACCTTCCAGCCCTCCTTCCCCGCTCCCCTCAACTGCCAAGTGGTGCATCCCATGTTTAAAGGCAAAGGCGACCCCCTTGATCCCAACAACTATCGCCGCCTCTCCGTCTCCCCCGTCCTCACCAAGCTCTCGGCACCCTGCAGCACCACCTCACCTCCAAACTCGGCCTCCCGGCCTCCACCCTCGCTGAACTGGCAGCAATCACACGCCCTGCTGTGCACCATGCCACTGAGCAGCACTGGGCTGCGCAGTGGCCCCGCGACTTGACGGCTGCCACTGTGCCCGCAGTTGACGCCCCTGGCCGCGCAGCAGTGGCTCCCAAAGCGCATCGTACGTTTCACTTGTCCCTGCCTTTTCCCCAAACCCTACCTCAACAAACCTTGCTCGCACCACTTGGCCCGACAGCAACCTTCTTGTACTCTGCGACTCGTGCGACAAGGCATGGCACTAAGCCAATGCCTAGACCCTCCCCTCTCCGACAGAGCCCCCGCCCGGTGATTGGTTTTGCCCCACATGCGTTTCCCATGATCGCAAAAGCGCCCCGGGTAAGGTGGCCAGATCACCAAGTATTGATGCACTGGAGCACACCTTTAACCAAAAACTGCAAGCCGGTCAGCCCAAGGTGAGGGCGGGTCAAATGTCGGGAGGGGGGGAGGGGCGGGGAGAGAGGAGGAAGGGCTTTTCTGCAGCTGCAGCAGGACGGTGAGCGGGGCACCGCAAGCAAGAGAGTGGCACCAGTAGCACCGGAAATGCTACTAAATCAAAAGAGTTCCCCCACGGGGAATTGAACCCCGGTCTCACGGGTGAGAGCCGTGTATCCTAGCCACTAGACTATGAAGGAAGCGACATTTGGAAAGCGCAGCGGATGGACCCGCCCAGCTACACGTTTGGTGGAAAAGTATTCAAAACTGCGCTACATATCCTTGAAATTCAAAGGGGTTTAGGGTCAGTCAGTCTCTGGCGCCCTCCACACCGCAGCAAAGAAGATGGCGCAGCTGACGGCTCAATAACTGACTGACTGAATGTGGGTTACACGTCATTTCAGCACAAACCTGTGCTGCTGAATGAATCAAGCATTCAGAATGAACGACACATTGAGATGCGAGCGCGAAAGCATCGCAGGACGAGAATACGGCTCAATACTGGGCTGGCGTCTCAGCGCAGCCTGCCACCGACCCCAGCGCACAGCAGGAGGTGCTCACAGCGAGCAGAAATGTACATCAAGACAGAAATGTACAAGACGGACACATCAGAATCGAGGTGGAGTCGCCTGCCGCGGCTGCCAATGCATCCGCTGCTGCCCACTCCCTCGCCGCCGCCTCACCCCAGCACGAGCACCAGGCCCTCGGCCGTCTGCACCGGGCGCGGCCCGCCCGCCAGCTCCACCTGCACGCACGTCACCGCGTCCCGCGCCGCCGACACGCTAAACGCCCGCAGGTGCGTGTCGGGCCTGGCGCCGCCCGCATCGTGCCCCGGCAGCTGCTTGCTGGGCTGCAGCAGGTGGCGCGACAGCGTGGCCATGGCGGGCCCACGCATGTGCACGGTCCACGTGTCGGCGTCTGCATACAGGGTGCCGCGCAGGCCCAGGCGCCGCGCCCAGCCGGCGCCCGCAAGCGCCTGCATGCGGAGGGGGGCGGGGTGGAGGGGTTGGGGCCGACCGACCGGCGGGGCGGGCAGGTCACGTGCCGAGCAGGGAGGGCTGACTGACTGACTGATGGAGGGTAATACACGTCTGTCAGCACAAACCTGTGCTGCTCAATGAATCAAACAAGCATGATAGCACGCATGAATGAATGAAACATTGAGATGCGAGCACTAAAGCATCGCAGGACGAGATCAGAGCAGCTTACCCGAGGCTGCTCAACAGGGAGACGGGCAGGCACTGCAGTGCGGGGAACCAAAACACCAGGCGGGGCCCCGCGTCCCTGCTGCCATGAGCCACAAAGGGGCGTCACGAGTGCAGCGAGGGCCAAGAAGAACCCGCCCAGGGGGCCCAAGAGCTGCGTCCCACCCGGGGAAAACACAGGCATGCACAAACAAACAGAACGGCAAGTGCAAGCCAAGGTAGGTGTTGCAGGTGCCAACGCTCAGCGCCGGCATCCCAGCACAGGAATGGGTGGCCAGCTGGCACCTCCCTGCACCATGCAGCCGGCACGGTGCCGACAGCACACAGGTCTTGCAGCAGGTCCCAGAAGCGAGCGACAGCGTGTCGCTGAGCCCCGGCCACAAGCTGAGTGGGTGAGGGGGCGAGGTGGTGGAGGGTGGCGACCGCTGGATGGGCGCTCCTCAGCGTGGCGCGCATGCAGCGCGCAAGCTGTCAGCTGGCGGCGGCCAGCATCCATGGCACTCAGTGCAGCCAGGCAGACCGCATCCCACACACCGGCATGGGAGCCAGCAGGGGTGCAGCTCTGGCTGCAGCTGCGTGGGGTGCAGGCTGGGCAGGCGGGGGACGCAGGGTGGAAAGACGGAGGGGAAGTCAAGGTGTGCCGTGTCCAACCCAGGCTGACACGCGTCAATGACGGCAGTAGCCCATGCGTGACATCCAACCAGGCAGGGGACAGCTGCCAGAGCCAACAGGCTCCCGCGGAGCAGGAAGGGAGGCGGTGAGGCACTGCCGGCTTGCACCTGCCCTCAAAAATATCCACTCTGCCTCGCAGCTGGGCCACAAGAAGGGCCTCCCAATACTCGGGGGCGCACCAGCGAGCCAGCAAGGCGGCCACATCCCAACAACCGAGCAGGGCAGCGCAACAGGTTCCCGCCGCCGAGCGCCGCCCGCTGCAGCCGCTTTGCTGCCCACAGCATGCATTTTCAAAGGCTTCTCTGTGCATCAGCGCCCCACCCCCGCCCAGCCTGTCCCCTGGGGCAGGGAGCTGTGATATTTACACACGGTGTGTGGCCCGAGGGCGGACCGCAACTGTCGCAACCCTCGCAAATGACCGGTGCCCCGCATTGACAACATGTCTATTCAACTGCCAAGCTGCCCAGTGCTGGGTGGGGCTCTGCCCAGCAAGCCATCCTGCCTTCCCTGCCAGTTCCCGCGCCGCTCATGCCAGCTGCTGCTACCTCCAAGGCAGAAACATGCGCTCCTTCCTGCCCCCTCTCCTCACTCCCTGGTGGGGTAAGCATACGTGGCGGCCTCAGCGGTGCCCTTCTGCTCCGACGTGGGCTGGTACACGCCACCATACGTCTCACCCACAGGCTCGCCTGCAGCAGAGGGGGCAAGGCAGGCGGGCCGGTGGTCGAGGAGGCAAGCATGTGGTGGGCGACGGCTGCCACAGCTGGCAAATGGCAAGGGCGGTGACGCAGCACAGCAGCAAGACCCCCGCCACATGTCCTCCCACCCTGAAGCCAGACGCACACCAATGCCACAGTCGACAACGGCCCCCAAGGCCTTGCCGAAATCCAGGCCTGCCCATCCCGCTCGCCAGTGCCGCTGGCCAGGCGCCCTGAGCCACAGTCTGCATCCCCTCTCTCCCCACCCACAACAGCGCTTGGTGCTACCATATTTCTCATCCGCCCTGTCAGCAATCACAGCACCAGCCGCCTCACACGACTCTCCAACCTGTGCTTGGCCCGCCCGCTCTTACCTGTGCCGCCGCGGCGCTCCGACTTGCCTGCCTCCTCGTCAAACACGCCCAGGGCCAGCGTGATCAGGGCCAGGGCGATGGTGGAGATGATGGAGCCAGCCAGGGCGACCCGTGCGCGGGCCTTGGTGGTGCCTGCGCCACGGGGGGGAACCCCAGTGTTTTGCAGGTCAATGCTGAATGGCATTACTCGAATCATGTGCGGAAGGCGACAGTTCAAGTCCCACAAGCAAGGCCTGGTGGTGCCTGCCGGACTGGCTGCGCCCCACATGTGAGGTTGAGTGCCACCCTTGAAGTTGAAGTCGAGTGGGTTGCGAAACAGGAAAGCAGGATTACGAGTCAACTTCAACCACACTGCTCCACCTGTGAGGTTGAGGCCGTTGAAGTAGAAGAAGGTGTTGCAGCTGTCCATGAGGAGCACCAGCAGGGGGGCAACCAGGCCCAGCAGTCCGGCCCTGCACAACGGGGGTAGGGACATGTGGAGGAAAGGAGGGGACAGAGTGTAGGATGGGGAGAGGAAGGGGCACCAGCAGGAGGGCAACCAGGCCCAGCAGGCCGGCCCTGCAGGGGGGGGGAGCAAGGGGGGAGGAAGGGAGGGGTACAATGCGGCATGAGTAGCAGGGGGCGGGGCACACGGGGGGCACCAGCGAAGGGTGGGGCACAGGCCCGGCCGGCCGGCCCTGCAAAAGGGGAGCGGCCGAGGGAGCACAGGGGCAGAGTACGGCTAAGCGGCAGGAGTGGGCCGCACAAGTGCCACGAGCAAGGCGGCACACGTGCCCGGCCGGCTAGCCCTCTTGGGGGAGCAAGGGGAGGGCAGCAGGGGCGGGGTGTGGGACAGGCGGCAAGGAAGTGCGGGAGGGCGTGCTCAGCTTCTGCCCGGCAGCAGCGCAGGGGAAGGGTCGCGGGCAGTGGACGGGCCCGCTAGCTCGCATGAAGAGTCAGAGAGGCCGCCTGAAGGTGATCGGGGAGTGAGCAGCGCCGCACCAAGCTGCTCCCCCCACGGTGTGCCCCTGCTGTGCACCCCGCTGTGCGCCCTGCTGTGCACTGGCTTCTCGCCTGAAGGTGTGGAAGGCACGGCTGGCGGTAAAGATGGCAAGGAGGATGACGATGGCAAAGAGGTACCTGCGGGAAGCCAGGTGGGCAGCAGAGTGGAGAGGGGTGGGGGTGAGCGGCGCAGGAGGGCCCGAGATGAGAGGCTAGGTTGGGGGGTGGAGCAAGGCAGGGTGGTTCAAGCAGCGCGCCGCTGAGAAGTGTGGAGAGCCGGCACAGAGAGGGGTTTGAATGGGGGCAGGGGCATGGCAAGCAGGCCGCAAGGGGCGCCGGCGCTGCACGCCGCCCAGGAGGAGAGCGGAGAGAGCCGATGGAGAGAGGGCGGCAAAGGGCATGAGCAACGGCGTGGCAGGCACGTTGCGCAGGAGGTGCCAGCACTGCACAGAAAGGCTCGTTTGGAGCCACTGGGTGCCTGGAGATGAGCCTAAGGCACTGCCCTTTGCCCATGGAAATAAGATGCGGCACTGCCCAGGGTGCCCCCTCAGCTTCCCAGCTGCCTGCCCAGCCTCACCATGTGATCCACCACCTGCAGGGAGGGGAGCGGTCACAAGGGATGGGTGGATGAAGGGCGGCAGCGACGCATTCCACGAGAGGCGGACAGCTGGCATCTCGGCCAACCACCCAGAACGGGCTTTCATGCAGTTGCTGAAGCCGGCAGGAAGTTGTTTTTTCCTGCATCCCGCCCACCCCTCAGCCAGCAGATCCGCGACTGCTGAGGCAGGGTGACCCTCCCCTGTCCCTGGAGAAAGGGTGCCCCCCACCCCCTACCCCAACCCACCCTACCCCACCCCGGTGCAGAGCAGCCTGCCCTGCCAGCGAGGCGCTCACGTGAAGCGGTAGAACTTGCCGCAGGGCACGGGGGAGAGGTAGGCGGCGCTGCCGGCCCCCAAGATCGGGTCGTTGGCGCCGCCGGCATTGCAGTTCTGCACGCAGTTGGAGCTTCAAAGTAGCCAGTGAGCACAGCTGCAGGGGGTCAGGCAGAGCAGTTCTGTGTGTGTCTGCAAGATGGCAGTGAGCAAGGGCGCAGGACAAAGATGCATGGCTGGATTTTGAGGCGCAAGCAGAGCAGGGAGGAGGCAGAGGCGGAGGGAGACGAGCGGGCAGGGTGGCTGGGCGGGCGGGGCAGGCAGCCCCGGAAGCGCATACCTGCTGCAGCGCGGCCACTCCCCTGCAGACAAGAGCATATTGGAAAGTCAGTCAGGAGGGATTAGATGATGACAATGCAGAGGCGGTGAATGGGGAGGCCAAAGGGGAAGGTGGGCTTGGAGGGGCAGAGCGGAGGCGGCGCCAGCGCCCGGCGGCAGCGGCGGCCACGCGGCAAGCACTCACGCCAGGAGCAGCACCCATCCCGCCAGCAGCAGCAGCCACAGCGGCCAAACCACGGCGGGTTGGGGCTTGGTGGGCGACGCCATGACGGAGAGAGCGGCGAGCAGCCGAAAGTTGACGAGGCAGCAGCGGCGGCTTGGAGGGGTGGGCAAGGTTGGCTGCAAGTGCGCTGAGGTAGGGCGAAAGCTGTTCGGTTGCTTAGGAGGTTGATCGGAGAGCGCTGGCAGGGAGTCCAAGGGATGGTGAGAAGGCCACCTCCCTGCTTTGTGGGCACATGTCAGAGAGAGCCGAAAGTCGCCTGCATGTTTACGTGTGAGCGCGAGAGTTGAGCCTGGGCCTTGCCAGTCTTCTTGTGCCTGGGGGAGAAACCTCGCAGGCAAGCAGGGTTTGTGTAGGGACGCCTAGGGACAGTTTGGGAGCAGGGCACCCGGCTCGGTTGAGGAATAGATTGCTGGGAAGGGGGCGGACAGCCTTTGTACCTCACGCTGGCACTCCGAGGGGAAGTGAGCACAGACTGACCGTCGCCGCCCGTCTGACCGCCGCCCGCTCACTCACCGCCCGCCAGCAGCGACCTCCTGCCCCTGCCACCCGCCAACTCTTGCTCACGCCTCCCTGACCCATGCCCTTTGCTGCAAACCCTCTGGCGCAGCCTTTTTCAACCCCGCCAAGCACCACCGGTACCGCACTCTACCTCGCGAGCACCTTACCGCACACCAGCCCACCACACGCAGCCCAGCCCTTATAGCGCGCGCCTGCCTACTCCCCACCACCCCGCCCGGCACCAATCCACCACCAACCATGGCAGCCGCCAGCGGATTGGTCCACCGGGGCCTGGCCTGGCTCTTCATCCTGCTCGCCTTTGCCGGCTGGGTGCTCATGCTTTCGGGTGTGGCCGCCCTTCAGCAGGTGGGAGCTCGCCTTGAGCTGGAAACCTGGGCAATGTCGTGGTGGTTGGGTTGGTGGGCAGGCCTGGCGTGCGCCGTGCTCTGAGCAGCGGTCCCCTTTCCGCAGGCAAGCCAGCCAGCACCTGCACGCCACCGGTCGCCTGCTGCCAGCTCTTTCGTGACAGGGTGCCTGTTCAGGCTGCCATGAGCGCCCCCCCACGGCGCCCGCCGCCGCAGCTCACAGCAATAAGCCGCTCCCTGGCTGCAATTATTGTACGCAGCTCCTTGGCTGCATTATTGTAACGCAGCTGTCTGGCTGCAAGTATCGCAGCTCCTTGGCTGCATTATTGTAACGCAGCTGTCTGGCTGCAAGTATTAAACGCATCTCCCTGGGTGCCCCCTGGCCCCCTCACAAGCACCCCCCACCCCCACCGCCCATCCCCACCCTCCTCCTGCAGTCCTGCAACAGCAACCCCAGCTTTGCGCAGATCGTGCGGGAGACGGTGGGGCTTGGCGGCCTGCAGCAGCCAAACCCGCTGGTCGGCATGGCAGGCTACCTGGCACCCGTCGGCTGCAACAAGGTCTTCAGGTGGGCCAGGTGCCAGGTGGTGTGCTTGTGGTTTGCACTTCAATGGTTGTACCAGGGCTCAGGAAATGTAGCGAGGGAGACGCAATTGATATAGGTGCTCTGCTGGGGGGCAAGGCCTTTGGGCGGTGGGAGGGTAGGGCTGCTGGGCGAGGCAGGGAGCGCATGTGCACCGCCTGTAGGTGGTGGTTCCCCACAGGCCTATCATCTCCTGCCTTGCAAACCACATGCCGCCTCTTCCCCTCCCCCGTCCCCCCGTTCCGGCTACACCTTGTGGGTCGCGGCCCCTTCCACCTCTAGGGTACAGCACCTGCTGCTGGTTCTTACATTTACCCGTTTTTATTCCTTGTGCACAAGAAACCGTCCCCTTCCCCCTCCCCCTCTCCAGCTACACCTGGTGGATCGTGGCCTTCCACCTCGTGGTGCTGCTGCTGCTGGCTGCTGGCGCCACCACGCTGATTGGCACGATGCGCGGCACCATGGTGGCGCTGTCGGCCACACTGCTGGTGCTGCTGATGGACACGGGTGAGTGGGCTGGGGCGGGGGCAGGGTCAGTCAAGAATTCGCCTTTGCGATGCTTGCATCAAGCTGGTATGGAGAGCTCAGTGCTGGGGGGGAGAGCTGGGCACGGGTGGGATTGCAGGCTGGGGCAGCCGCCCGCCTGTTGCTGCTGATGGGACACCGGTGAGTGGGTAGGTGTGAGACATTTTGCCGAATTGTGCTTGCTTCGGGCCTGCGCCCATCCCCGCCGCCCACGCCTCATCCGCTCTCCTCTGCCTCCCTCCCCTGCTGTGTGTGTGCTGGCCCTGCCGTGCCCGCTGCCACGCCAAACACGTGCCCCTACTTGAACACCCTGCTTTCATCATTTGGGCTGGCATGCTCTGCCAGCTTTTCTGGCATGCTCTGCCAGCTGTTGACACTTGGTTGCCTGCTTGCGCCCGTGCCCTGCAGCCAACACCTACCTCTACTTCAACGAAATCCCCGGCCTCTCTGGTGGGTGGGTGGGTGGGTGGGTGGATGACAATGGGAATGTTGCAGCCTCATCAGCGGGTGTACTACTGGGGAGAAGGGTGGGTCTGTACTAGGGTGGCAGAGGCGGGACAGTCCCGCATGCAGCATCACCTGCTCTCCAGCGCCGCCAGCCCCTTTAAAGCGAGGCTGGCCTCTTGGGCGCTGGTTGCACAGTGTGCATATCATGCCTCCCACCTGGTGTGCTCTCTCCGTCCGCCCCTGCCTGTGTCTGCCCCCCAGCGCCCCAGGCCGACCCTGCGACCACTGCCATCCGCGCAAGCACGCCTCTGCATGGGCACCTGCGCTGCCCTGCCTCCCTGCCATGCCGCCCCCCTTGCCCCACAGGCCTGCTCACTCTCAGGCGCTTCCGTGCCGCCATTTTGCTCCCATGGTCACGTCAGTGCGCAATGCATACCGCCACATTGCATTCCTGTTGCCCACGTCCGTCCTCTCCCCTCCCTCCGCCTGCCCCTTTCCTTCAGGCACAATCCTATCGCGCGCCCGCGTGCTTGTGGCAGGCGCCATCATTTCCTCAGTCGCCTTCTTCGCCCTCATTGCCATCCTGGGCTGGCACGACGAGGACGTGAGCGTGATGGACAAGACGTACGACACGGAAGGTGAGCGCATGATGAGACGGTGCACATGCCGGCTGGGTGCCAGCTGGATGCCAGCTGGCACATTGGAGGGTTTGACGGTAATGAACAGATGGGACCAGGTAACAGCAGGGGCAGTCGGCGGTGGGCGTACAGGGGAGGCAGGCAGTGCTGGGTAGACAGTGCGGGGCAGCGGACCTGGCTCCATGACATGCAATGCTGCTGCGAGACCCTCCAGGAGCTCCCCCTTGCCTCCCTCCCTCCCTCCCTCCCCACCTACCTACCTGTCTACCAACCTCTCCCCTCGCCCTCCCTCTCCCCTCCCTCCCCTTGGCAGCCGCTGGCAGGAAGCGGGCTCCTGTCAAGAAGAAGGGCGGCCTCCTGGGCAAGCTGTTTGGGGGTGGCACTGCCGCCAGACAGGGGGAGGGGACGCCGGGGACGGGCGCCCCCGGCAGCCCCCGCATGGTGCAGGTGCCGCACGCGCCAGTGGTGCCCACCTCCACCGCCGCCTATGCTGGCACCCCTCCCTACGCTGGGCCCACCATGACTGGCGCTGCCGGGGCCGCCCAGCCCCACACCACCACCACCACCACGTCCTACACTGTCCAGGTGCCAGTTGCCTCCGCCACCAGCAGCCCCACCGCTGTGCCGATGAGCACGGGGGCGGCACCCGTCACCACCCGGCTGGCCTGAAGCATCATGCAGTTGGGACGAATGGCACGATTGGGTGTGGATTGAATCTAGTGAGAGCAGCAGCGGCTGGAGCGGCAACCAGCCTACAGCGTGCAAAGATTGGGGCCGCATGGGGGGTGAGCAGAGGGAAGATGGGCGGGCACCCTGCACTGAACAGGCGGCAGGCGCAAGCAGAAGGCATGTGATGCTGCATCTTTCCCCCCATTTTGGTGCTGTAGCATTGTGCAGACAGCCTACTCTTGTGAAAGACGTTGACAAACTTTGGAGCTCACCGGGGAGGCAGCCCACATTCTTGGTGTGTCTGACCCCTTAACGCACACGCATGGGACAGCTGCCCCTGCCCCGTCAGCGCCCGCATGCACCTTGGACAGCCTCAGACCAGCCCTTGGCAGGACAGACACTCAGGCCACCCTACGGAATCTCGCCCACACAGTACACAAACGGCGCAGCAGACAGCCGGCGGCCCCTCTATCTTCGAACCCGACACGCGCAACGCACCCCCAGCCCACGCCACTCGCAGCCTGCCGCACCGCGCACTGCCTGCCCCATGAGCGCCCACGAGGGAAGCCGGCTGCTGCAGCAGGCGGCCACCGAGGGCGTGGAAATCCTCAACAGCCTGTCCACCGTCTGCCGCTCCCGCTACCAGTGCCCGCCGCTGAGCCCCTCATACATCGGCGAAGCCAAAGGCGTGCTGCTGCTGAGGGGCACCAAGATGGGTAAGGCATGAGGCTCCAACTCCAAAAAAAGGTTCTTGCTGGGCCGCAGTGGGGGGCAGGTGTGTGAGGGGTGGTGCATGCATACATATGGGTTGATTGCCGGCTGGTGGGTGTGCGGGTGCGCTCTCAACGGCCGGCCTCTCGTCGGCCCGCCGGAACCCCGCCTATGCGCTCCCCATCATGCTTGCTCAGCCCGCCTGCCAGCAGTGCTTCCTGCCACCCCCTCCCCGGTCTGTTCCTCAGGCGCCACTCCTCACCCAACACAACCGCCCCCCTCCCCATGTCGCTACTTGTTACACTTGGAAAACACGCCTCACTCCACCCCTCTTCGCTCCAGGCCTGGGCCTGGGTTTTGGCTCCAGCCACGGAATCCTACTGGCACGCCTGCCATCCCACACCTCGCTGGGTGGCACCCCCACCGAGCCCGCCCGCTGGTCTGCCCCGGTGTTCCTCAAGGTGCGGGCACTGGGCGATAGTGGGGAAGCAGGCTGGCTGGCCGGCGGTGCAGAGAGCAAGGCAGAGGTGTCTAGCTTGCAAGCATCAAGGGTGGACGTGTCAGGGGTGGACTTGCGAGGGATGGATGCGTCTAGCTGTAAGGTCAGGAAGTGGCCTGAGCGTGTTGCAGCGGGATGACCCCGCTGTGACAACAGGCCCAGGGTGGGTGAGGTTCAGGCCAGAAAGGTGAGCGCTGCAGGGAAGTGCGTGTGGCGAAGGGCGAGCGGGGGGGCGGGGGCAGCACTGGGACCAGGCTGGCCGGGCAGGCGCTAAGTGCCCCCAGCTCATGATGAGCACTCTCATCAAGATTCTCTAATTCCAACAAGATACTCTCATTCCCATGCCCCATGCCCTCGGCACCCAAGCATGTGACACGGCCCGCCCTGCCCTAACCTGCCCTGTCGCTGCCCGCCTCCACTCCTCCCCCGCCTCCCGCCTGGCTGCCCACGCTGCCTCCCAGAGTGACGATTGGACACGCGGGCCGGGCTCCATGGCCGTTTCAAGCGCTCAACTCGTACCCCCTATTCAAGCATGCCATGCAACATCATACGTACGCCCCCACCTGCCTGCCCTCCTGCCCCCCAGGTGACCATGGGCCACGCTGGTTTCATTGCCGGCTTTGAGAAGGTCGACTCATTCCTGCTGGCCATGACGCCCAAGCTGGTGCAGCAGCTGCAGACGGGCAGGTGAGCCCTGCAGGGGGGTGAGCCCAGCGGGCTGGCAGGTGAGCCCAGCGGGCGGCAGGCGGTCCAGGAGGCGGGCAGGCGGTCAGCAGGCGGGCAGGTGGGGAACGCTGCTCTACAGGCAGATGCTGACCAGTGCTCTGCATGCCACGCACCCGTATGGCTGCCATTTCGCTTGGCAGCTTCCAGCACCCCTGAAAGGGGCATCTGCACACGGGCGGGCACTGTTAGGGAGGGCGGGCATTGTGGGGTGACCCGACGAGAGGACTCTCACGATAGCCGGCCCTCCCCTGCTCTCTTTTCCGCCCCTGTGCAGCCATGCCGTGCTGGGCGTGGACCAAAGCATGGTCATGTTCCAGTCGGAGGTGAGCTGGCACAGCAGGCACATCACAATAACCACAGCATGCAAAGCACATCGACCACAGCACATGGACCGCAGTAACACTTGGACAGCTGGCATTCATGGGACAGCTGGCCTCGTCTGCTGCCCGCAGGTCGAGGACAAGAGTGACATCATTGCAGCCAGCAACAAGAGCGTGGACCTGGCAGGAGTCAAGTGAGCGCCAGCTCAGCGTGAGACAACTACAGTCGCTGACACACTACAGTACAACGTGACTTGGCAGTCAATTTGACTTGGCCCTGCCTCACGCCTGTAGTCAGCACACCGCGGCACCCTACCGCCAGCCTGACCTGCCTGGTGTTTGCCAGCCAGCCTGGCATTGTTATGGTGTTGAGGGCTGCACATGAGGGGGGCGAGGCTTGCGTGGCGGGGCTTCGACCCTGCCGCTCCGCACCACCGCCCGGGGTTTCCGCTTCCCGCCTGCCCTCCACTGCAGCCACTCGTCTGGTGTGATGCTGGACTTTTCTCTGACTGGTGGGCGAGGCGGGGGTGGGGATGGGGTGGGAGGGTTCATTGCTTGGGGAGGTAGCACCAGGGCAGGGGCAGGTGCAGGCAAGTGCGGCGTCGGTCGGACCATGGGAGTGGCGGACGCAAGTGTGGAGGATGATTCCGTCTCAGTGCAGGCAGATGCTGGCTGGGGAGCACGGCTGCGCTGGCAGTGGTGCGGCTGCTCGAATTCCTCCCCTGCATGCTCTCTTTTGCAGCTCTCTGCCTGCCTCTCCTGCTGCACCTTGCCGTGGCGCCGTCGCCAGTGCACTTTGCGTTCCACTCGCTTGCGATTCATTTGCAGCTCAGGCGCAGCTCAATTGCTCGTCCCTGCACCCCTACCGCCGCCTCCACTCCCAACCCTGGCAGGCGGATCCATGAGCGTCAATGCTGCCAAGATGCGGCAGGTGTATGGCGAGGGGGTGGGCATGACGGAGGTCATCAAGTGAGTGTGTGTGTGTGTGTGGTGATGGGGCGGGGCCCGTGGCGTTTGGCATGGCACTGCGTCTGCTGCTGCTCGCGGGAGCTGCCAGTGGGAGCAGGGGAGGTGGCAGGAAGCCTGCAAAGGTGCCACGTCATGCCACGCCCTCATCAGTCCCCATGCCCAACTTGGTTGAACCCCGCGGCCCGCGTGCTTTGCCAAGACTCGTGCTCTGCACAGGTTTCGCTGCTCAGTGAGGCCTGCCCACCCCATGCGCTGCAGGGGCATCGTGCCTCCCCCTGCTGAGCTGGCGCCCCTGTATGAGAAGCTGGCGGAGCTCGTGGTGGTGAGTGGCTGGCGCCTGGCTGGCACGTTGTCTCTTGGAACGCCCCCTGCCAAAGCAGCTGACGCAGGCAGTTGTTGGCTGCGGAGGCTCATGAACTCACAGTGTACATGAATCGAGGGCATTTTCCGGGGGCGTCTAAGGCATGTGTGGCACGCACTGCCTGCCAAGTTGCTGGCAGTGGCGAGGACCTGCACGTGTGGAGCGACTCTTCACCTTGCATGTCCCCTGCTCCTGCATGTCCGCGACAGGTCAGTGATTGACCTCAGGTGCCCTTGCTATCTGCAGGGCGCCACCACCCCCAGCATCTCCCTCACCATCACCAGCCTGCAGCGCATGACTGCAGGTGGGGCGCAGCGTGGGGGTCGCCGCCTGCGCTGCCTGTGCCGCCTGTGCTGCCTGTGCTGCCTGCGGGAGGGTGCGTTCATGGGCTGCGACACCCCCCGTACTGCGCTGGAGGGGCGCAGCTGCTGCCGGCAGCTGGCGCTGCTGGCACTTTAGGCCAGGCCCTCCCCTCCCCTCCATGCCTCCCCTTCAACCGTTCACGCCTTCCTCCACACTCGGTGCCCTCCCCCCCACTGAGTGGCTCACTGCAGGCCCAGAGATGTACTCTGACACACCCGAGCGCCACATGCGCGCCACTACCAGCGCCGGCGCAGGCGGGCAGGCGGCCACGGGCGGGCAGAGGGTGATGGCTGTGCCCCTGGGGCCCGCAGCAGCGGCTGCCGGGCCGCCCGCGGGCCCAGCGGCAGCGTCTTCCAAAATGGCGGGGGCAGTGGCAATGCCGGCGGCGGTGCCTGCTGGTGTGGCCCAGGCGGGCCCAAGCACGCCGGCGATGGGGAGGGCCCCGGGCGGGACGGGGCAAGTGGTGTATCGGGCAGCCTGAGGGGGAGGCGGCCAGGGGTGCCCTGGGGCGGGGCGAGGCGGAAGGATGGCGGCGGCAGCGCCTGCGGGGGCTCAGCTCCACCTCCCCAACCCGAGCCGGGTGGCGCACGGTCTTTTGTAATCTACATGGTCCTGCGTCCTCTCTCTATGAGAGCACAGCGCGTGCTACACACAGGAGGAGGTCCGCCGTTGCGAGAGCCGCCGAGCGGCGCCGCTGCCGGGGCCCCAACCTGGGTCTCTCCAGGAACAATACGCGCGTTTAACTTGCAATTCGGCTGTTCTAAGGACACCCTGTGGGTTTCATGCCTCGGCTAACCACGTCAGCAGCCTGGGCTAGCCCGGAGGCCGACGGGCCATGCCTTCGGTTTGCGCCCGCACTGCCGGCGCAAGCACTCCGATCACGTTCCAGGCTTTCCTGCAGCCCGCAAGGCGCGCCGCCACCATCCTCAGATTGCGGTTCGCAAGCGCCTCTTGTGTTACCGCCTCCAATCAATGCCGCGCCTACACGTCATCCTGGGGCCCTCTGTCGAGCCGCCTGCCGCCCAGGCAGTGCAAGCAGCTTGAACTTGGCCAGCCCCACTGGCAGTAGGCAGCCTCCCACCACTGGTCTGGGCACCCCCCGGGGGGGGGCCTATGCCACCCTGCCACCCAGGCGCCCTCTTGTATATCTCAGCAGTTCTATGCTGTTTTAGCCAGGGAGCTACTGGATGCCGGCAAGAGCGGGCGGGCGCAGCACTGCACGGGGCGAGGCTGCGCAGGGCTGCGCCGGCGCTGCCGTGAGCGGTGGTGTGAACTAGGCGGTGTCCAGCGGCGCGTTGCAAGACATGTCCACGAAGGGTCAGGTGAGGTGAAACAGGCGCAACGCAGGCATGGCTGAAGCACAGAATGTGTGGCCTGCTGCTCACGAAGGCGCGACTGCAGGCAGAGGCCGGCAGACGGGCCTTGCCAGCGGCAGCGGCCGCAGCAGGTGCTGCCGCGCTCTGGATCAACACGCCGGAGCTGCGCCGCACATCCAGCATCATCCAGGCTGCGGAATGCAGGCACGGATGCCGCGAGGCGCACAGGAACCAACAAAACCCCGATGGAGGGGGACCATGTCAGGGTCCCTCCGACCGCCCAGCCTCCCACTTTAGCAGCGAACTCGAACTGGGTGTCCCTGATTAGGTCTGCTCACCGGAGACCACCGCCGCTGCTCACCGGAGACCGAGACCACCGCAGCTCGACAGCGTGGCTTCCCCAGAGGACACATTCGCACGGAGCCAACTAAAGGAACTCTTCCCTGGTTCGGGCTTCGAGCATCGTTCGCACCTGGCATCGTCTGTGCAGGGCGGGAGGCTGGCAGGAGCGGTGTCAGCGGCAGGAGCGATGCACCCTTCAGCGTGGCGCACTTGCGCCGCGCTCGCCCTCTTAGCGTGCTTCACGTCACAAGGTGCACAAATGAATGCATGATGCGCGTATCTGTGCAGACACAGCTGACAACAGCGGCGGGCGTACTCCCGCGGCACGGCGTCTTGTGGGGTAGCCCTGCCTCCGCCACTCTGATACTCTGAACACCGATTTTAGCAGCAGGGAGTGCAGGTTGATCAGCAGAGGAGGAGCGCATGCATGGTCCGGGTGTGACTTGTTCCAACGGCGGCGCCGGCCCGGGCTGGAGCGCCGCCGCTCTACCCCCACGTCTGGTGCCGCAGTCACCTGACCCCTACTGCTGCTGGTGCTCCTGACGCTGCGAGTTGCAGGCACATGGGCGCAACATGCGACGGCGGCAGCAGGCGTCACAGCAGCAGCTGTGTGAGTGCCGCCGGCTGCGTCAGCTGCTGCGTCAGCTGCCAGCGCAGCACGTCCCTTGCCGCCAGTCGTCCTTTTGGCCGCCCTCTGCCCCGCTCCCAATGCTGAGGCCGCCCGCCCCCTGCACCGGCTGCCTGCTTGCAGCACTCGCCCAGGCGCCCCCACCGTCACTGCCACCATCTCCCGAGTGACGGTCACCGTGACGGTCACACCGCCAAGGAGCAATGGCGGCGCAGGTGCGCCCGCTCGCCTGCTTCTGCGCTCGTTTTGCGCTGCACCTTGCGGAGCGCTGCAGGCGTGCTTTGGCCTGCCGCACGCTGCGCTTTGCACGCCCTCCTGCCAGGGCTACGTGCCCTGCTCTGTACTGAACAAGAGCTATGGGATGCAGCCCGCCCGCCCTGCCAGCGCACTAATGTCCCGCCCGCGCCAATCACAAGCACTGCTCAGCAGAGCGACCGTGCAATATACCCATCCTGTCGGTCCGCGTGTGCACCTTCCTCTGCAGCCATCCAGTCATACCGCGTTGTGGGCGTGCCACAGGCACCCCACACTGCCAGCGGACCCATCACAGTGACTCTCACCGCCGGCAAGACGAGGGCCACCTTCCTACCGGGCGTGGCTGGCAAGGCCATGCTGGCGGGCCAGTACAAGTGCGCGGGGGCCGGCGGGGCTGGGGGCAGGGGCAGGTGGTGGCCGCGCGGAGCGTGCTGGGCGTGCTGGGCGCGCTGGCCCAGGGGCGGCAAGCACGCCCAGCAGGTCCCGCAGGGCAGGGCTCTAACCAGACACGCACCCAGTTGCACAGCAGTCTTGTGCACTGACTGACTTGTACTGCCTTGCACCCCACGTGTACTGCAGGCCCGGCGTGGCGTACACGTTCCAGGCGTATGCCAAGAACAGCAAGGGCGAGAGCCTGCCCAGCAAGGCTTCTGCCCGGGTCCTCACACCTGAGAGGTGAGCTCTACTCAAGCTGTGTGGGGCATGAGCATGCTTTGGGATACTACACTGGGATACTTACACTGGGATGTACTGTTAGCAGACATGCAGGGGGCAGGGGGGGAGCTGAGGTCAGCTGCCAGTGGCAGAGCACCCGCTGGCCAGACAACGTCCCTTGCCATGCCATGCCTTGCCGCCTACCCGTCCTTACGTTTGGACCATGGCCTGCCTGCTGCCGGTCTGGCTGCCTCACAAGCTGTTGCTTGCTCCTCTTTGAGCCTCAACTGCCGCCCCCTGGCCGCCGTGCCCGCTGCCTGCAGCACCAAGCCCTGCGCCCCCACAATCGCCCGCGCCTACCTGTCGGGAGACAACATCTTTGTTGAGGTGGCCCCCTCTGCCGCCAAGACTGCCTGCCCAGGTTGGGAGCTGCACGCTGCCCTGTGTGCTTGCACCCCTTGGTTGTGGGGCTGGCCCCCGCTCAGCGGTCTTGGAAAACCATCCTCAGGCCAAACCGGCTGACGGCTGCCTGCTCACACGCTGAGCAGCGCTACTGGCAGGGAAGAGAGCGCGCATGTGTGTGTGTGTGTGTGGTGTGTGTGAAGGTGTGCGGGTGGCGCTGCAGAGCAACAACTCAGCTAAGACCCTGACCATGACACATCCCTGTCCTGCCCTGTGCCACCGTTGTTGAGCCGCCCTGCTCTTCACCCACCCGCCTGCCCGCCCTTCCGCCTGTCCGCCCACACGCGTGTTTGCAGTTGTGGATTCGTATCGTGTGGAGGGCCTCGCAGCCGGCGGCGGCAGAAAGATTGTGTCTGGGCCTGCCATCGACCTCGCCACCGGCCAGGTGGGCGCCGACGCATGCAGCCGCTGCCGGCTCCCAGTGGAGTTGCATGTCACTGAGTGATTGATTGATTGCCCCCCTACCTCTCGCCCCCCGCAGAAGCGGTTCTCCTTCAAGGCTGGCACGGCGGGCAGGGCGGGCGAGTACGCTTGCGCCTTCCCCGCAGCCAAGTACAAGTTCCAGGCGTACGCCAGGAACGACGCAGGGGAGGGCGGCGCCAGCCTGGCATCGGCGCTGATCACCGCCAAGAAGACGTGAGCCAGGGCGGCAGGGCGGGGCGGGGTTGCTGGGCGGCGGGTGCTGGGTGCTGGTGTGCAATGCCGCGGATGCAGGCCGCCCCGCACACCCCACACATCCCAATGGCCTCACACCCTCCCGTTGCCTGTCTGCCTGCCTGCCTGCCTGCCTGGTTGCAGGTGCGCGCCCCCGCCCCCGCCCAAGTCGCCCCCGCCGCCCCGGCCACCCCCGCCGTCCCCCTCCCCGCCCCCTCCATCCCCACCCCCTCCATCCCCGTCGCCGCCTCCCCCAAGGCGCTCCCCGCCCCCTCCCCCCCCGCCTCCGCAATCCCCGCCCCCACCAGCTGAAGCCCTCCCTGCGGTAAGCGGCAAGGCACCGCGCCTAGGGCTGATGTGCAAATGCACGATGTGCTTGCTGCGGGCCCCGCTGGCTCATTCCGTGACACCAACGTTGTCAGCCCCTACCGACTTGCTCTTTTGCGGCGAGGCTGCCGGCCTACTGCTGCAACCTTTGTAGCCTAACTTTCCTTGGGGGGTGCAGCAGGTGTTCAAACCATCCAGTCAGCCAGACAGATGATGCAGAATCTGACCAACGCAACGCCGACCCACCGCCTGCCACGCACAAACCTCACCTGCCACCTGTCTGCAGGACTGGGCCCCAGATGGGCGGCCCGTCACTTGCACACACCAGCAAGCACCCCACCGCCTGTGTACCAACGGCCTCGTAGCACCCCTCTCAGCACCCCACCCACCCCTTTGCCTTGCCGCCTGCAGGCCTGGACCCAGATGGGCGGCCTGTCTTTTGCATACACCGGGGCAGCCTACCACTCCATCGCCTTTGACTCCCAGAACCGCGCCTACCTGGCGTTCCGGGACGCCGGCAACGAAGGCCGCGTGGGCGTGCAGGTGGGCGCACATAGAGCCTGCCTGTGCATCATGCAACCATGCGACACACAGCACTGCTACAGGCGCATCACGTCCCGTCGCCATCTCCTGCTGCCATCCTCCGCTTGCTGCTGCCTCCTCCTCCTCCTCCTGCCACCTCTTCCTGCCACCCGCCCCTCGTGCCTCTGCAGCGTTGGAACCCCTCTGAGAACGACTGGGAGCCAGTGGCGAGCGGCCTCGTCTCCGCCGGCGACTCCCAGTTCACCAGCATCGTGCTGGATGCCAACGATGTCCCTTATGTGGCCTACCAGTGCTCCGTGACGGGCGGCAAGGCGGTGGTGCGCCGCCCGATTGGAAACGGGGAGGCATGGGAGGATGTTGGTTCAGGTGCGTGAGCATGATATGCCAAGGTGCCGCGGTCGCAGCATGCAGTGAGGGTGTGTGTGTCTTGGAAGGGGGCCGGCTGCGGCTCTAGGGTTTGTCTACAGCCCTAAAACAGGCCGCGCAGGGCGGCTGCATGCCCAATGGCTCTCTGCCCTCCCCGCCTGCCTGCTGCCCCTTTGCTCTTCCCCCTCTCCTCCTCGCACGCCTTTCTGCCGCACCCCTCCCCCAGCTCAGTGGCAACTCGACCTGCCTCGCCTCCTCACCACCTCCCCCCCGTCCCCCACCTCCCTCCCCCCACAGACGGCATCTCTGAGGGCCGCGCCACCTTCCCCTCCCTCGGCCTTGACCCCACCGGCACCATCCCCTACCTGGCTTTTGCCGACTCGGTCAGCGAAGACGACATGGACATCTCACGTGTGTCGGTGTACCGCCTCGCCAGCGAGGCACCCTCTGGCTGGGAGGCAGTGGGGCCATCCCGCTTCAGCCAGCCCTTTCCTGAGCACGTCACCCTCCGCATGGATGCATCCGGCACCCCCTACGTTTCATACGTGGATGGCAGCTCGCCGGGCGGGCGCAGGGCGGCAGGTGCGGCGGGGCGGAGAGTGAAGGGGGTTGGGGGGCGAGGTGGCGGGTGGGCAGGAGAGGTGCTGCTGCTGGGGCGGGGGGTGGGGGTGGGGGGCGGGTGTGCGCTGCTGAAAGGGGCAGCGAGCGCTACGGCTGGGATCTTGTTGCCTGCCTCTCCGTCGTGCTCCCCCTTACTCCACCTTGCAGTCACAAACGGCAGTCCTGTGCTGTGCCAGCCCGAGCAAAACCCCATGCCCCTCCGTTGCCCCACCTTCCTCTCACCTTCCCACGCCCCTCTTCTGGGCTCCCTTGTACCCCACCTGGTGCAGTCATGTACCTCGCCGGCCAGCAGTACGTCATGCTGGGCTCGGCCTACGCCTCCTCTGGCCCCGTCCAAAACGTCACCATGGCCCTCGACATCTACACCTCCCCGCCCACCCCCTACCTCGCCTTCACAAGCTCCACAGTGGGGGGGCAGCCCGCGTCTGTGGTCACCCTGAACGGCGCCGGGGAGTGGGGGTACCTCGGCGGGTGAGCTCCAGGGAGGGGTGCCATGCATGATTACAAAACTTTAACAAATCTATACAAAGACTCCTGAGTGATACATAAACACAACATTCTTTTCAAGCCTCCTGACTAGCCTGCATGGGTGGTGAGGGGGTCGGGTGTGTGGGGCAGGGGTGCCGCCCTACCCACGCACAGCGCATCACAGCGGCTGCTGCCGCCCCTGCGTCGCCGGCACCCATTGTCAGTCGCCGGCCAGCTAGCTGCCTGGCACTGAGCGCCCGCCCGCCCGCCCAGCTGCCATCTCTGCCTGCTGCCTGCTGCCCACAGCACGCCCGCCCACCCCCGCTCCCCCCTCCGTTCAACCCTTGCCTGGCTGGGCTGCAGTGACGAGGTCTCTGAGTCCGTCTCTGAGGGTTTTGCCAAGTTTGTGAGCCTGCGGCTGGACACGTGCGGTGCCCCCGTCCTCGCCTACGCCTCCTCCACCTGCGCCCAGTTCACCATCACCGCCCAGCGCTACGACGCCGGCGCGTGGCAGTACGTCGGCACCCCCTGCTTTGGCGCCCAGTCCTCTGAGGCCGGCATCGTGCTGGGCCTGGACAACAACAACGTCCCCATCGTGTTCCACTCCGATGAGGAGGCACTGCTGGAGGGGTTCAACGCGCCACCTGGCATCGTGTGGCGCTACAGCGACGCCACCTGCTCAGGCACCCGCCCCGCCCAGTCCCCCCGCTCGCCGCCGCCCAGCCAGCAGGAGTTCGACTCGCCCCCGCCTCCCTCCGACCCCGAGCTCCTGCCCCCGCCCCCGCCCTCGGACCCAGAAGAGCCACTTGAGTCGCCTCCTCCTCCACCGTTTGAGGGGTCACCCGAGTCCCCTCCTCCCCCCCTTGAGGAGTTCCCATCCCCCCCTGAGGAGCCCTCGGATTACCCTTCCCCCCCGCCTCCCGAGGGCAGCGAAGGCAGCAGCCCGCCGCCGCCGCCACCACCAGTCGTCGAGAGCAGCAGCCCGCCGCCGCCGGCAGCTGCACAAAAGGTGCGCTTGTTGTGGCCGGCCCGCCTGACTGCGTGCGTGCATGCCCGCCTGCCTGCTGCCCTGCCGCACGTGCAGCCAGCGCCATGCCAGCCAGCGCCGTGCTGCTGTGGAATAGCGGCTGCAGCACTTGTGCGCCTCCTGCCTCTCACACCACCCGTGCCCCTCATTTCACGCCCCTCGCACGTGCTGCTCATGCCCCCCGCCTGCGTAAGATCCCCCGCTCTCCATCGCACCCACCCCCACAACACCCTTCGCCGCATCATCCCTGGAGTACCCGTGCCACCCAGGGCGGCCCCCCTTGCCCCACCTGCCCCTCGCCCTTCTCTCCGCCCCTGCCCCTGCCCCCCACCCTGGCCACCCCGCCTCCCCCGCCTGCAGTCCTGGTCCCAGGCAGGCGGCTCGTTCTCCCCCTATGGCGCCGACTTCCACGCCATCGCCTTTGACTCCCAGAACCGCGCCCACATTGCCTATCAAGACATGGCCGATGGCTACAAGCTGCTGGCTGTGCGGCGATACGACAGCGTGGGAGATGCCTGGGAGCCGGTGGGGGTGCCGGCTGCAGGCGGCTCCCTGGGCTACGCCAGCCTGGGCAAGTCCAAGTACAGCGCGCTGGCGATCAGCAAGGAGGACGAGATATATGTCATGTACACAGATGAAATCACGCAGGTTAGGCTGGCTGATGTGCATGCTGTTGAGACGGCAGGGCTGTGGGGCGGGTGTCGCGCCCGTGTGTGGCATGATTTCGATTTGAGGGTGTGCATGTGGGGCCACGGGTGAAGGCGGGAAGGGCCAAGGTGGGGGGCGGAGGCGGGGGCATGTCGCCTCTGGAGGCTGCATCTACTCCAGTGAAGCGCCTCCCTCCCTGCGTGCGGACGCCCCACTGAGGGGGTGGGCCCGCAAGCCTGTGCAGTACCTGCCCCCCTTGCAAGGCCGGCCGCTGGGCACGGCACAGCCGCCGTGCGCAAACGTCACCACGCGTGCAAACGCCAGTCAAAGACCCCACCGCTAGCGCCCTCCGACTTTTGTTGTGGTTGTTTGTGTGTTTGCGTGTTGACAGTGCACTGCGTGTCACGTTTGCCTGTGGTGCAGGACAAGGCGACGGTGCGCAAGCTGGGAGCTGGCGGCATCTGGGAGGATGTGGGCTCACGTGAGTTGGGCCAGAGGGGCGCTGCAAGTGTCGCGTGCAAAATTAAATGTAGTGTAGGGTAGGGGGGGGCAAGGGGGCAATATACATCTAATTGTATGCAAGTGTAGCAGCATGATGTGGCACAGCATGGCGTGTGCCCTACCCAGGGGTGCAGGTCCCGCCCAGGCACCTTGATCCACCACCCACCGCTCCCCCCTCCCCGCCCCGCTCCCCCCCCCCATCTGCAGCCGGCTTCTCCGAGGGCTCTGTCGAGTACTGCTCCCTGGCCTTCAGCTCCACTGGAGCCCTGTATGCCGCCTTTGTGGCCACCGCATCGGAGGACGGCTTGAACCGCGCCCGCGGCTCTGTGTACCGCCTGGTTGAGGGCGCATGGGAGGCGGCGGGCCCCACTCGGTTCACGGCCAGGGGAGTGACGTACCTGACCGTCCAAATGGACTCCCAGAACAACCCCTGGGTGGCCTTCATTGATGAGGCATCAGGCATCAGCGGCAAGGCCACAGGTGGGAGGGGGCGGGGGCTTGCAGGGAGGGAGGGAGGGAGGGAGGGGGTGGGTGAGTACAACTGGGGGAGCCATGCAGGGTGGGCGGGCGGGCGGGCCGGCTGCGGTAGAGCCACACACACGGTGGCGGCTGCCTGCCGCCATGCAAGTGACCGGTCATGCTGTGCTGCGCTATGCAGTTCGCCCAGCCTGTGATTGGCGTGTGCCAATCGGTCTGGTCTCTGCGGCACGCCCTTGCCGCCCTCCAGGCGCTCCCTGCACAACCGACCCCCTCCCTGCCCGCTCCTTCGCAACCTGCCCCCTGCCCGCAGTCATGCGCCTTGCGACCGGCGTCGACGGCAACAGTGTGTGGACCACCGTGGGCCAGGCCGGCTTCTCTCCTAAGTCAGACTACCTCTCATTTGTGATGGACCGGGCGACCGACACCCCGTACGTCTCTTTCCAGGACAGGACCACATACCGGCAGGTGGTGATGAGCTTTGATGGCGAGGCTTGGGCCAACGTCGGCGGGTGAGTGAGCAGGGCAAGCCAACCTTGGGGGAAGGGCCAGCAGGGGCGTGCACGGCACGCTGGGCTGGCTGGCATGCTGGGCTGCTGGGATGGGCTGGGTGGTGCGGGCCGCTGAGGCGTGGCTTGGCGTGGCGTGGCGTGGCATGCACGGGCCAGCCTGCGTCTGGAGACAGGCCAGCGCGCGGCGCCAAGCACGCAGTGCCCCCGCTGCTGCCCAGCCCGTTGCATTCATCCGGCCCGCCTAACTAGTTCCTGGCTGCCCCCAGATCCACACATTAGCCTTGTGCCGCCCCGCCGCTCACCAGCCTTGCAGATCCCAACACCCCACTGCGTCACCCCGCCCCGCCCCCGCCCCCTGTGTGCAGCTCCCCTACCTCTCTCCCCCAGTCCAAGTGGAGCAGCCTTGCTTTGGACGGCCTGGGCCGCCCCATGGTGGCCTTTGTGTCAGTTGACTGCGAGTTCCTGCCCTCTGTGCGCCGCTTTGATGGCGAGGCGTGGCAGATGCTGGGGTCCGAGTGCTTTGGCACGGCGGCGAGCGAGTTTGGGCTGAAGATGGGGCTGGACGGGAACGGGACGCCGTATGTGTTCCAAAGTGACGAAACCGCAAACGATTTCCTGCCGCCGGGCGCGGTGTGGCGCTACGTCTGAGCGCGCCGCTGCCTGGGCCGTGCTGCGGGCAGCGGCAGTGCCAGCCTCCGCCTGCGAGCGCCAGCTCTCTCCCTCCCCAAGCCTGCACATCCCCCGCTTCTCTGTTGTAGACCTTGTTTACCTTCTATCATTACGTATGCCCAATTGCATTGTCTCATCATGCTCTCCCATGGATGCGCTCCGTTTTGCTTTCCGGGGCAGGCGCTCCTGTCTGCTGCTCGTCATACAGGACGGCTGGAACGCGACGTCAGCCGCCCCCACCTCACCACAGAGTTTATCAGAACTGCATGTGGAGTGCAGCACAACGGATGCAGTGGTGCCTATGTTCTGCACCTGGGCAGTGGCGCGCGGCCCATGCTGCATTGGGCGGCTTGGGGTGGAGAGGCGGGTGATGTGCTGGGCGGGTGGGCGGCTCCTGCGGTGGCGGCACCCACCCAGCCAGTGACTCCGTCCTGGAGGCCCGCCGCCGGCCCGCCGACCGTTCGTATCGCGTTCCTTTGCCGTGCCCTGAAGCCGCAGACGGGCCGGAATGGCTATCAGGCGGTTTGCGAGTTCCGCCAGGACCGAGCTCGTACGAGCCAACAAGAGCTGGCCACAGGACAGGGGCGCCTGTGCGGAGCGAGCGCTTGAGCCTTGCAATGCAGATTTATCGCACTATTCCGACGGTATAGCGCTCACCACAAAAGGGAACTCTCCTGCTGCCGCAGTCAGAAAGAGGTAGCACGCACAGCATGCAGCACCTCTCTCCGTCCCTTGACCTCTATGCCATCAGTATGCTCACGAGGAGGAACCCGGCATAGGTGGTTTACCAGCAAGGGAGAGGGAAGGGTCGCCGAGGCCGTGCAGGAGGCCGTGCAGGAGGCCGGGTCGTGCAGCCATGCGGGGTGGCCTCCTTCCAAGCCTGCTGGCCTTGCTAGCACTCATATCAGGCGAGGCGTCTTGAAAGACAGCCGCTGGGGTGTGGCGACAGCGGCTTCGTGCAGGCCTCGTATCGCGCGACCCTTCGGGTGCCGGAACAGCCGCCAGCGGCCCGTTGCATGATGCATGGAGCGCGGTCGAAGGGCTCGGAGCCGGCGCCAGTTAGCAGCAACTGCAGGTGGTGGCATCGGCGGCGGCGGCGGCGGCAGCAGGTACTTGAGTGTGCCTCCTTCCTTGGACCACAGAAGCTGCTTTGTGCGGCGCTTGCTGGGCTGCAGGGCTTGGCGTGGAGGCAGGCAGTGCTGCTGCCACAGCGCGTGTGGATGTCAAGGCGGCAGCATCCCTGTGAGTGCCGCGCTGCTGGAGGGGGGTGCTCTTGCTGGCGGGCCGGCAAACCGGACACGCAGCGCCACTCACCACCCCACTCGTGTGAAGCTCTCGAATCACGTCGCTCCCAAGTCCTCACTCTTTCATGGGCAGCGGGCGCAGCGCGTCTGGCATCTGGTGTCCCCATAACAGGCATCCAGATGGCTCCGGCTGCCACCCCGCCCGACTGTGATCGCCTGCCTGTTCGCGTGGCGCCCCCCTTGCCCCGCCGCTTGCGACCTGCGCCCCTGCACGTCCCTGCCGCTGCTGCAGCTTGCCGGGGCCGCCAATCATCTCCATCACTCGCTCCCTCAAGGATATCACAATCGTGGTGACGCCACCCCGCAGCAACGGCGGCTCAGGTCGGCGCCGCCTGCGCCTGCACCCTTGCATTGCATGCAGTGCCAGCTGCCGCATCACGCTGGGCAGCATAGCGCAGCAAGGAGGGCCTGCAGGGTGAAGTTGTCTGCACATTTTGCCTGGGTGAAGTGGTGTCAAAGGACACTGATGTGGGTTTGGGGGTGGGTTGACCGAGGGGGAGAGCAAGCTTGCTCTCAGGGCTATCCGGCCGCATGCTGCCCCGCCGGTGCCTGGCTGCCCCGCCGGCCTCACCCCGCCAGCACCCTTCCTGCAACTGCCCCATGGCTGCAGCCATTCTGTCTTACGTCATCGTCGGGCTGCCGCAAGCCCCCTATGCTGACTCACCCGTCTTGTATGTGGGAGCAAGGGGGGTGGCAAGCGCGGGCGGCAAGCGGCGGTTCACGCTGCTGCCGGGGAACCCCGTGCTGGGCAAGTACAAGTAAGTAGGTGCAGGAGCGTGGGTGGGGGTGGGTGCAGGAGGGCAGTGTGGGTGGGGGTGGGTGCAGGAGGGGAGTGTGGGTGGGGGTGGGTGCAGGAGGGGAGTGTGGCTGGGAGTGGGTGCAGGAGGGGAGTGTGGGTGGTAGTGGGTGCAAGATTATGGCCAAGGTACATTTGTGATGCAAGGCAGGCACGCTTGCCTGCTAGTCTGACACATGCTTACACCGGTCTTGCTCCTGCTTCCCACATGCAGCGAGTCATTCCCATCACCTCACTGTCTTCCCACACGCATTGTATCGCTCCCATTAGCAATGCGCTGCTCCCATCACTCTCGCTGCTTGCAGGCCGGGAGTGAGCTACCGCTTCATGGTGTCTGCAAAGACGGCACGGGGGGAGGGGCCTCCCAGTGGGCTGTCCCCCACAATCAGCACCTTCCAAACGTGCGGCGCCCGCCCGCCCTGCCCGCCCACCCTGCCCGCCCGCCCGCCCTTCCTGCCTGCATGGCGTCAGCCTGCCCTGCCCTGCCCTGCCCTGCCCTGCCATGCCATGCCCTTAAATGTCACACCCTGCTCTGCTTGCTTGGCTCGGCGGCAGCAGAGGTGCGGAGGGGTGCGTCTGGCTCATTGGTGGGGCAGCCACCTGCAGCGCCTGTGCGTGCCACCGACTGGGCTTGTGAGACAGCCGCGCTCTGCCCACCCATGCCACCCCTGCAGCAAGCCGTGCCCCCCCACCGTCTCGCGAGTGTCTGTCAACGGCAGTGCGATACAAGTGGAGGTCGTGGCACCACCCATGGCGTCGGCCTGCTCCTGTGAGCCCCAGTTGTTGATTGGAAGTTGAAAATGATTGAAGTTGAACAGACGACAGCTAGGAGCGCTTAGAACTGCGTTTGGGGGATGTGAATGTCGGGGCCAAGCCACCCGCTTTAAGCTTCAGGCTCGTTTAGCAGCAGGGCGGCAATGTTGTGCAGCCTGCTCGCCTTGGGATGCCCCGCCCGCCTGCCCACCTGCCTGCTTCCGGCCGCACACCCACCCGCCCGCCCGCCTGTCCCCCTCGCCCGCCTGCAGTGGCAAGCAGCATGCGTGTGGTGGGATTCGCAGCAGACGGCAGCCCGCCCATCAACGCCGGGGTGGCGATCGACGTCAATGGCAGGGTGAGGCGTTGGTGGCGGGCAGGGGCTGGCTTGCACGGGGCAGAGCCTTGCACACGTGGCCAGGCAGAGAAGCCTCTGGCGCACTTAAAGCTGACCTGGTCATGCAAACAACCCTCAAGCTTCGGAAGCTTTCAAAGCCCCGCCCCTGCCACCCATGTCGCCGTGACACCCAGTACCTAGCAGCGCAGCTTCTCTACTGCCGCCACGTGCCAGCCCCTGCTGCCGCAGAGCGTCCCACCCGATGCCACCCTGTCCCCTCGCTCTGTGCAGAAGCGGTTTGTCTTTCTGCCAGGCATCGCCGGCCAGCCGGGAAAGTACACGCGCACGCGGCCGCCGGTCGTGTACCGGTTCAGCGCCCTGGCCCGCAACAGCGCCGGCGAGAGCGCAGCCAGCAGCCCATCAGCCCCGCTGGTGGCACCGTCCATGTGAGGAGGGGTGTGCTCGCCTGCCTTGGTGTGGTGCGGTGTGCGGTGCGCGGTGGGGCGGGGTCGGGCTGGGGTTGTTGGGGTGGGGTGGGGTGGGGTGCCGTGGGTTTATGTGTGTGTGGATGTGGGTCTGTCCCTGCTGGTGGCACCCTTTAAAACAAGTATCGAAGGCATGAACTTGCGCTGCGTTTTGTGTGAGGTGCACTCCAAACTCCTCCTTGCTTGCATGCGTCACCCGCTGCCGGGCGCTGCTTGCCATGTGCCACTGCACAGCTGGCCATCCTCGGCTATCTCACAGCTCCCTCCCCCTGCCCCCACACCGCCTCGCTTGTCCCTTTGCCCTGCACAGCCCCTTGCCGCCGCCACCGCCGCCGGCGCCGCTGAGGCGGCCTCCACCGCCGCCCCCACCCCCGGGCCCGCCGCCCCCGTCCCCGCCGCCGCCGCCCAGGCCCTCGCCGCCCA